>QTSX02001053.1:0-53845 GCA_014839935.2 Entomophthora muscae | reverse complement strand
GCTTTGTAACTTGATACATGCGATTTAAAGCACTTGGTTGGCTTTTTGCATTTCTACTCGGTCTTGTGAAAACCTTTGTGTACATCTAGCACCGAATCGTGAACCAGCTGATGGGATAAATTCGTATAAGCTAGATACACGCCTACATTTAATCAAAGCTTTATAAAAAGCTTTTTAAAACATATATTTTGAGATGACGATTATAAAAAGATATCGGTTGCTCTCAGCGCGAATTTGAAACATTAATGTCATTTTGCAATGTAGAAGAGATATTTATCTTTCTATACTATACTTATAAATTTTACATATATTAGTAAAAAAACCACAAAAGTATATTTATCATATCAAAATGTTTCACCATAGATTTTTGTGGACCATTGCCTGCTCTGGCCATCATGGATCCTTAATCGTTGACATTACCAATTGCATAGCCGAATCGAACAAGAGATTGCGATCTGCATGTTTCGAGCGATCAATTAACAGCGATCCCAAAATAGAGAAGCATTCAATTATTACTTCCAACATGGCGCATAACTTGCAAAGTATAAATACAAACGACATAAACCAAAGAAAACATCATCTCTGGTAGATTCAAACAATGAAGTCCTTCTCAATCATCTCTTTTGTCATTGCCCTGGTGGCAACAACAACAATCCCAAATAACTACTCCCAGAACAAGTACCCCTCCAAGTACGCCCCCAACAAGAGCTACCTTCCCAAGTCTCCTTACCAGCCACCCAAGGAAGTACCCGCTCCCCAAGAGACAGTTGAGCATGTGGTTGAGCCTATCGCCAAGGAAGAGTACACTCCTGAGGAGTCTACTGAACCTGAAGCTGCTCCCGAAGAAGTCCCTGAAGAATCCTATGAACCCACTCAGCCCGAATACTCTCCAGAGGAGAAGTATGAGTCAAAAGAATCTTATGGTGGACATCGCTCAGGCAACCATAGTGGGCGTCGCTCAGGTGGCAAAAGATCAGGAGAGAGGTATGGAAAGAGATCTGGTGATGGATATGAGAAGCAAAAGTCTGGTGGCAAGAGATCAGGGGACAAGTATGGAGATGAGTACGAGAAGCAGAAATCAGGTGGCAAGAAGTCTGGTGACAAGTACGGCGATGGCTACGAAAAACAAAAGTCTGGCGGCAAGAAGTCTGGCGATAAATACGGCGAGGAATACAACTGATCTCGATGCTTCTTCAAACTTACAAATAAACTAAAGACTGGTCTTATGTATTTTGTAAATAATTATTTTAATTGGTATCAATATTTAACCTTGCTTTTTTACCTAGTTTGAACCATATTTTATGCTTTATGCAAAAACATAATATTACCTCTTATGATTTTAATTTCTGGATTTTATCTTCCCTGCTGTGATATTTTGAAAAGTTAATTATTAGAAATTAAATACTATGTTTCTTTGTTTGTTTGATTGGCGCTTATATTTAAATCATATAGAAAAATAATTTATTAGATTATAAGAACACTGTGATTATAATATACTTCTTTAAAAAGTTTATGTGCTAGTGGGGCTAGTAGTTCTTCTAAATTTATGCTCCAAGTCAAGTTGTATAAAATACAATTTATTTTGTAAGTTAGCTAATAGCTTTAGTGTTTAAACGGTCTATTGTAACATTTGGTCTAAAGGTAAATTTTGATTTTATAGGGTAATTAAACCTTAATATTGTGGAAGGCTAGTAAATCTCAGTTTGGTGGGATATCATGTCTTGTGAAACCAAAACTATTATAATGTAATTCCAGAGCTTTTAAAGTAGTCAATGTAGAGGTAAATCAGAGCAAACTAAAGTCATATATGAAGCAAAACATAAATTGTACATTTTTAGCACACAACAGGATAAAAATATGTTAATATTTTTTACATACTTTACATCAGTTGTCATGAAAAAATACAGCAATATCAAAGTCACTGATACACAAATTAACAACAAAGCTATAAAACTCACACACTAATATGCAATTTTTAAAACTGTATTCAAATGTATATTAAAATATATAAAAAGTTTGCTAAGCTCACAGAATCACTTAGCAGCAAGCACTTAAAATTTGCGCATAAGGAAATGTAACCATTCATACAATATTGCTATTTCACTTCATTTTTATTAAAAGTAAACCAAAAAAGGAAACATAAATGTTTACAGCTAATCCATGATTTTTTAGGGAATCAAGGTATTAATTTTTAAAATCAAGCTTCAGAATTATATCAATCTGAGATATTCTAATATTTTTAATAAAAATCAATATATACTAAAACTACAATCAAAAATATTTTCTACTGTTTATTAAGAACTTATCAAATCTTAAATTGGGACTCAAGGAATAATGTGCCTTTAAAGCTCTATATGCTTCATTCTTTTTGTATATATCAAAAGCTGTTAAAGTCATATAAAAATAAAAGTAAAAATAGATTATTTTATTAATATACAATATAATTTAGTTTTTTTAATATTTTTTGTGTGGCAAATTCTGTGCACTATGCTTTTTTTGGTTTGTCTATCTCAATAGCTCTGAAAAGTAATTTAAAATTTCCCTTTCTAGTACCTAAACTAGATTTTATGGCAGTTAATAGCCAAAATCATGAGACTTATGCTACTAACATATACTTTCATTGCTTTATCTTCACCTAGGATAATGAAGACATAAATATGATATTGGTTTCAGGACTGGTATCCTATTATCTAGACACCACCTGAAGATCATGGGTGATCAATAAAATCACCAGGCCAGACACAGGATAACATTAAAATTCATCCATCATCAGCTAATAGGATCCCTGTGGCATCTACTGAAATGAGCTAGTTGATATCTGGTTTTTCTCAAGATATCATCCTAAGTCTGTCATAAATAAGTTCAATTATTAGATAATTAAATTATTCAACAGACCATGATATGTGTCAAGAACTTATATTGAATTTGCTCTACCTTAGAAAATAGTGGTGGCCTGCCAAGTCTAATAATATAAGCTTCTGATAAATTGCTGTCAAGCCTAGTTGATCTCAGAAGCTTTGACAAAGTAGATTCTGGCCAATTGATGCAAGGCCAACCAGGAGCATCCTAGGCCATCAATTAATATTGAATCCTGATTAACCAGATTTATTCTGGATCACTCTAGCAAACCACCAGGTTAATAGTAAAATAGGTTTGATAACAAGGCACCAATAAGATGATAAGATTCCCAGAGAATAACAAGGATTGGGATCAACTTGCACTGACAGCCCGCTGCTGCCACTGCAAATTCCTGCTGTGAAAAGTTGCCAGTTGACCTGATTATTAATGCTCTATAAATAGAGCCATTAATTGGCGCCACAACTACTGGCACACCAATGAATTATGCATAGTTATGAAGTAATTATTACCCAGTGCAGGGTACTATGATATCAAATCTCATTACATTGCATGGATACCTGCCTCTGGGGGTTGATGCCATCAGTTTGGGGATGGAAAAACTGGCCAAGCAAGATTTAGAAGCAACAGATGAATTATCCTGGAAAGATGGTGCAAGCTCTATAAAATCCTTTGCATTGGACTAATGGAAGGCAGACAAGTTTAAAGAATATCCTACTGCAGAACATTTTTGCAGTAGAAGAAGAAATCTGAGTTCAAAGATCTTAGTCAGTACTTGAAAACCTTAGCAAGCTGCCAGATTAGAGAGCTGCTTGGAAGTTGCCTCCCTTGGACATTGCCAGATGTTGCCATTCCAGGGAATTCACAGATGTTACAGATAACTCTTGTTGTAATACAAGAAATTACTTTCACAGAATGACCAGAATATCCCATATACTTAATAAAGCAAATGATACTCAGACCACCAGATCCCATAGCAGAAACAAAGTTCTAACAATTATGAAATCAGGTAGCCTGGACTATCAGGAAATTTATGATTGCCCTGGGTTCACTTGGGCAACTATCATGAAGGGGTTTCATGAGGTACATAAGCTCAACATTTCATCCAGGTAAGATCTATACCCTTCAAAAAAGCATCTTAGCAAAGGAGACATATTGATTATGCTTTTATTTTTTAGCATTATCCAGACCTAAAGCTCTTCAGCTCAAATACCAACTGTTATATAACAATATCTGGAAATTCAATGCCGTAGCTGTGCTGTTTTAGCAAAGTTACAAGGGGAAATATTTAAAGACTAGATAATTATCTTTATTGAGATATTGAAATTTTATAGTATGGGTGAATCATGGATAGCTGGAACATGATTGTGATGATCAATTGATTGGATGGTTAGGGGGTGGCTTGATCTAGATATTGAGTCAAGTGCCAAATTGAGGCATACACCTTATGGGATCATCATTTGATCATGTTGATGTTTCTGGAAATTTAGATTTGACTTCTATATTTGGCTATGGTCACTGGGAAGTCAGATTGTGGGTCACAAACCTGCTTAGTTGGAACTTTGTTGGCAGGTTGATCCTGTTGTTTTGACACCCCCTGGATGAAGGTTGGCTTCATCTAGATGACAATCATCTGGGAGGTTGTCAGGAGCTCAGGCGCCGTACTGGACCAGTTGCTGCTTGGTTGTGGATATGGCAGCCTCACAGTTTCTCTGCTGGACCTTACAGGGGCGTAACTGGTTGTGATGCAGGACCTTTTCCTGTTTACGCTTTCCAATTCCTTGTACCAGGTAAGTGTTGTTGTTATTTATCTTTAGTACAATAGTGGGGCCTAAATTTTCTGGCTGAAGTTTGCTTATGTCTGTGTTCATTACCCAGACCTTGTCCCCAGCTTTGTGCTTAGCTTGGATAGGGACAAAAATGTTTGTAGGTGTTTCTCTTTCTTTTCTATCTGGTCACTGTTGGTGTGCAATACCTGGGGTACTGAACAAGGAGGGACTTTTTTTGGGTATTTACAACTTTGGTCCTGTAAGGGCTTGGATGATATTTAGTTGTGTACCATATACAAGCTCAAAAAGGTTCTTTCCAGTGGATCTGTTCACCTGGATGCGGCGTACAAGAAGTGCAGTTGCTAGTTGTTTGTGCCAACCCTCAGGTTTCCCAGCCGTGAGTTTAGCAAGGGCTTGCACTAAGCTGCCATTTAGTTGCTTGACTCTGCCATTGGCCTGAGAGTGGTATGGCCTGGTTACTGTGTGCTGGACCCTCATTCTTTGCAAGGTTTATATTGGTGTTTTTGAAGTTCAGCACTTTCCCCCATTGTGATCAGCAGTTCTGGCTTTCCAAATTTGCTAATGATATCTTTGCCTATAAAGCGCCACACATTGTTGCCTTTGTGTGCCCTCACCGCCTGAGCTACCAGTCAGTGAATGAGTGACAAAGTCAATGGCAGTGATGATGTATTTCTTGTTGTGTTTCACGGGCATGGGGCCCACAATGTCTAGGGCCCATACCTTGAAGGGTGAATGTGAGCAAATGGGTAACTTGGATTTAGGTGGAGTGACACTTCTTGAAAACTTTTCACATACTTCAAATTGCTCAAAGACCTCTTGTATGTCCCTGTACAGAGTTGGCCACCAGGCCTTGTGTTTTAAAAAACTTGTAGATGTTGCAGCTCTTTGTGTGGACCAGGTCTCTGTGATAGCGTAGAATGGTGTCAACCCTTTTGTGTGTAGGGATATATGGGATAGTGCTTTCATTAGTCACTTTTTGGTATAGCGTCCTGTATATGTCTGTAAAGAGGGGCTCATTTTTTAATAACCATTACTTTAGTGATATTAGTAGTGCCTGGGGAAAACCCTTGTCCTTGGTTTGAATTACCAGGAGGGATAGTCTGTTTCCAGACTATTTTCACTTCTGGTGGCCTTGATTTATAAGCAGGAAAAGGTGTCAGCCATAATAAGATCAGGACCAGGCTTGTACTGAATATTCATGTTGAATCTCTCAAGGAACTCCATCAAGAGTGCTTGGCGTCTGGATAGATTAGCCTGGGTCTTAAAATAGATAAGAGACTTATAGTTGTTCAGAGCATTAAATTCTTCTTTGCACTCTAGGTAATAGCTCCATTTCACTAGACAATGGACAATGGCCAGCAGTTCCTTATCATGGATAGAATAGTGGCATTCATTGTCTGTCATCTTGCGTGACTCATAGGCTACCAGTAGGAAGTTGTCATTATCTGTTTTGATTTGTAACACCCCTCTAATAGAGGCATACATAGAATCAGTTTCTATTTGATAATCTCTGTCTTACTTTGGGTATTGAAGGATGGGAGGAGACATCTTTATTTCCTTCAGGCAGCAGAAACAGATGTCACACTGAGGAGTCCACACAAATTTAGACTTGATGCCTGTTATTGATGATAAGGGGGCCATAAGGACGCCACAGTTGAGTATAAAATTTGAACATAGGAAATCATCCCTAGGAAAGTGCAGAGCTTGGCCTTGTCTTTGGGTGGTGGCATCTTGAAAATTGCTTGGATCATTTGACTATCCAGCTTGATGCCGTCTTTTGGCATTACATGGCCAAGGAATTGAAATTATTCACAATAAAACTGGCATTAAGATGGCTCAACAAGTAGTTTGTGTTGTTACAAGGTTGCAAAGACCGCTTCTAAGTCCTTGTGGTATTGTTCTACTGAGACGCTTTACACAATTATATTTGTCTAAATATACCAATGCATGTTTGCTGATGTGGGCTACAAAGACCTCATTCATGAAAGTGATAAAGGTTGATGGTGCATTTTTCATTCCAAAGTTGAGTACAACATATTTGTAAAAGCTGTACTTGATCAAAAGGCTGTCTTGGGTATGTCTTCTTCTTTGATGCAAATCTGGTTGTAGCCTGCGGTTAGCTCAATCTTGGAGAAGATAGTTGCTCTGCCCAAGGCTTAAAAGAGAATATCAATGAGTGGAAGTGGGTAACAGTTTTTTATGGTAACCTTGATTAGAGCTCAAAGTTAGCAACAAGCCTAAAGGACCCATCCTTCTTTGCCACAAAGAACACAGCAGCGCCAAAAGGATATTGTGAGGGGCAAATAAGTCCCTTTTTAATGCTTCCTTGAGGTACTCACACAATGCATTGTCTTTGCTTGGGGTGAGGCATATATGGTTCAAGCCTTAGGTACTGCTCCTTTGATATGGAAAGCATGCTGTATGTGTTTTTCCAGAGGCAACCCTGGTAAGGCTTCCTTGAAGATTTCAGGATGGGTGGGCCACAATGTTGCAATCCTGAGGCATAGTGGTATCCTGGTGATCTTTGAAGTGTATGATCTTGTACTGGCAGGAGTCCCAATCAATTGCATTGAGGTTTTCCTTTTTTCCAAGGTTTCAATAATGTGTACAAAAACATGGTCACACAGGAGTTGATCCATTGAGTCAGGGTAGATCTGGTGGTTGACACCTTCACATTTGATGGTCAATACCAAGTTTGCCCAGTCTACATGGGATTATTCCTTTGTAGCCAGTACATCCCCAGTACAATATCAAACTTGGGGAAGCCAATGACAGGTCCCTGGATGGTGGAGTGCAGGTTCTTTAGAATTGTGGAGAAAGGGCCATTTCTTTTGTCACAGCAATGTGAGTTAGTTGGCTAAGGCCACATTTTTAATCCGCAAAGGATTAGTGGTCAGCTTTAAATTGTCTACAAAGTTGCTGTTGACAAGTGTGCAATCTGCTCCTGAGTCCAGGAGTTCTGAGCCTGTGTAACTGCAAAAGCAGAAAGGATAAGACATTAGTTTATTGGGATGTCTGGCAATGGTGTAGAGTACTGGATCTCCTGAGGGAACCTGGATCATTGGGCATTGGGCATTGCTCTACTTCTTCAAGGTGGTATTCATTTTTAAGCAAGTAAGAAGTTTGGCAGGGAGAGCTTGGCTTGCTTAATACTCTCCCTGGGCTTTTCCTTTGTCCTGATTGTCCGGGGTAGTGGTGACTCTAAATTGTGTGTGGTTTGATTGACCATTGTTTCTGTTACTGTGGCCATTTGAACCCAAGGGTTTATTGCCTGTACTGTTGTTGTTTATAGGTGGAGGCAACTGGAGCATCCTGGCAGATGAGAACCCTTAAGTCTTTATCTCTTCCTGGTCTGGGCCTTATGGAGGGCTTTGGACGTCTGTTCTGCATTCTCTGCCTTGCAATAAATCTTCTTAAGGTTGATTGCTTGGTCCAGGTTTATATGTCTGTGAGATTAGGCTGATTGACCACAAATGATCAAGCTAATCATTGCACATAGATCCTAAACAGTTACACGCCATATTATCACTTGGTCATCATTATATTAATAGATATGGCAGTTATATGCCGTGTAATTGTTAGTTTATTATGATAGATATATAAATTATACACCGTATTATCATATGGTTATCACTTAATCAAGTGTAGCTATTATACGCCAAATAATTAGTAGTTTATTATAATTGATATTGTAGTTATATGCCGTGTAATTGTTAGTTTATTATGATAGATGTAACAATTATACGCTGTATTATCACTGATTATCATTCCAATGTGTAGTGATTATACACCGTATATTGCTTGCTTTATTATAATTGATATAACTATTATCACTGTATAAACGTTAGCCAATATAGTGAATATCACTTATTACACAGTGTGTAATCAATAAATCATCAATTTTATATCACCTATTATACCCTACTAGATGTTGTATCAACTCAGCCCCACACAGCCTGATGGGCGTATATGTTCATATCAAACAAGTGATATACAAATGGCTAAGAAATACCGAGTTTGGATCTTCTTTACATGGCGTATAATTGGGTTCCTTATTGGTTCAGGTCAGCATTACATGGTGGATAATCCTCTGAGTCACTGAAAGATTGAGTCTGCTATTATACGGTGTATAATCCCTAATTCAACTTGTTGCATTAATAAGCAGAAGGTTTGCCAACCAGAAAAGAATCACTGATTAAGCCCTGCAAATGGAATACCATAATTCTACCTTCCAATGTAGGAGGGCTGAACAGGGACAATTTCTAAGCATCAACTAAATATGGTGTAGTTTCCCAGCGCAATAATAGGCGTGTAAGATACAGCCAATCAATAAATGACAGTAGGCTAGCTCAAGAAGAGTGTAAACTGTAGCTGAAGTGCCATGGACGCCTGCTAAGGCCAGTAGCATATCATGTGCCAAGGACAGCCAATCAGGATGGGCGTAGCCAGCAAAGATAGACATATTGTGAAGGTAGCCACTGAAAACTGTCTGAAAGGACAAGAACAAGGGTTGTTGCAGTATATATTGATACAGACGCCTGAAAGGATAAAAAAAGTTCATAGTTACACCTGGATAGATTGCAGTTGCTGGCTAGATTGTACTTCAGTATCAATAAAAGTAATTATCTTCTAAGTTCTATTCTATTGTAGTCTGTAGTGCTCTTGCGTAGGATTAGGTAGAGTACATTGGCAAGGCTAACATCTATCTGTAGCTTTGAACATACCAGCAATATCACAAGTTGCTCAACAATGTCTCATCACGTTCAATTTGAGTGCGCCATAGTACATGAGATGTGTAGCTGGGCTGTCAAATTCCATGTCTGAAGGTGCCCATTGGCAGAGCTCCCTGTATGTGCGGGTGAGTTCCTTTACTGTACCAGTCTGGGTCAGATTATTTACTTGGTGTATGATCATGAGAGCGGTGATCTTAATAACAAATCTTGCCAAGAAGTCCCTCTTGAAGGTGTCCCAGTACTTATTGGTGTGGTCCTCATGTTGCTTGTTGTACCAAGTTCCTGCGTTGTGTGTAAGACAAATATATAGCTCTGCAATCCAGAAACGTTGTGGGCATTCCATTTGGGCCAGCTTGTTCTGGGCAGATTGGATTCACACTATGGCATTGTCAATATTGGCTCCTGCAAATGATCTCAAGGCGGCACTGAGCAGACATTGGGCTACATGGGTGGGTATGATACTTTCATCTGTCACTTGAGGGATGGCAGCAGGCGCTTGGAAAACCCTTGCACTGATAGGGTGTTAAAGGCAGGGACTGGCATTGTCATGTTCTGGTACAGTACAAATCCTTCTGGTGTTTTAGTTCCTGGTGTGTAGGGTGTTCAGTCCACGGGAAGGCCAGACATGATTCTTTTGTATATTTGTTGACCGCAGCAAGTATGAACAACAAGCAGAATTTTGAAGGGAACATTAGGGTGGAGAACCTATCTGTGCTACCAATGTTGTAACTTTGCTGTTTTAGTAAAGTTTTAAGGGGGAAATATTTAGAAACTAGATAATTATTTTTATTGAGAGATAGTGATTATATAGTCATTATGAATCAAGGATAACAGAAACATGATTATGTTGATCACATGGTTGGATGATGAAGGAGGTGGCTTGAACCTGGTAATGAGTCAAGCGCTAAATCAAGACATACACCATATAGGATTATCATTTTCTCATGTTGTTGTTTCTGGATATTTGAGTTGACTTCTTCTTTTGGCTACAGGTCACTGGAAAGTGGATTGCAGGTCACAAACCTGATTAGTTGGAGCCTTGTTAGTGGATTGGCCCTGCTGTTTTGACATTGTGCTTTGTCAACCAGTCATTAGTATTGAATATCCCTCTGTGGTCAGTATCCAGATGAGCTTGAAGTTCCACTAACACTTGCAAGCTAGAGCAAACATACATCAGATACAAGGAACCAATCTTTTTAAATAGTTAGTTATCTCTGATCACTGTCTCTGTTGATAGCTTCTTTAAAGATAGTTGCATTTCTTCAGGCTCTGATACCAAGCCATGTGGTAACCAATGAGCTCATACAATTATCTTCCTCAGCAGGGTTTAAAGCTAGGATGGGCATTTGAGATAGGCCATCTGCATTCTGATGTTGAACTCCAGGGCGGTGGATTACAGTGAATTCATAGCCCTGCAGGTAAAGTGCCCATCTAGCTAATTGCCCTTCTGCTTCCTTGAACTGCTGCAACCACTTGAGCAAGGCGTGATCAGTGACAACTGTGGAATGGGTGCCATAAAAGTAATGACAAAATTGTTTGACTGCATGCAGTACGGCAAGGCATTCTTCTCTGCAAAACTATAGTTCTTCTAATGTTTGTTGAGGTCACAAGAAGTATATAATACAGGGTGATCCACCCCCTTATCATCTAATTGAGCCAAAATGGCCCCAATAGCTAGGTTGCTAGAATCTGTGTAAAGAATGAGCTCTTTATCACAGTCAGGATACACTAGGATGAGAGCCTCTTTGAGTTTTTGCTTAAGGGTCTCAAAGGCCTGTTGCTGACTAGAGATCCATTCAAAAGGAACATTACATAATAGCTGGACTAAAGGTTCATTAGTATTGGCGAAGTCAGGGATAAACTGTCTGTAGTAGCCCATCATCCCCAGGAAGACTTGTACTTTTTGCAAGTTGGTGGGAAGAAGCATTTTTTCAATGGCTTCAACCTTCTTAGTCATTGGGCAAATCCCTGTTTGTGTAACTCTGGGGCCCAGAAACTCCAAGTGGTCCCTGAAAAAAGAGCATTTGGACGGCTTGAGTTTGAGACCAGCTTCTCAGATCTTGAGGAATACAGCTTTCAGGTGATCCAGATGTTTAGTAAAGGTAGCACTAAAGACTGTGATATTGTCTCAGTACACCAACACACATGACAGTTTTAAGTTGCGGAGGATTGATTACATAGCTATCTGAAAAGTAGCAGGGCATTTCATAACCCCTAAGGCATGCAGATGGGCTCAAAAAGCCCCTCAGAGATGATGAAAGCAGCCTTCTTACTATCTGCAGGAGATAGATCCACTTGTTAGTATCATATAGCAAGATTTTAGCTGAGAAAACTTAAAGCCTCCTAGTTGCTATAGAGCAACATCAATACAGGGAAGAGGGTAAGAAACCTTCTTGGTCAGGGAATTGAGATGTTGGTAATCCATTACAATACAGTATCATACATTCTTTTTTCTTTAGGATCAGTAGTAAAGAAGCCCAGGGACTCTAGGAACAGGCTAGTAACCCTGTGTCCAAAAGTTTTTTCAACTCTTCAGAGACCTGGGTGACTTCAACCCTGCTGCAACAATAGGCCGTTGCTCTGAAAGGTTGTGAATCTCCCATATTAATCTGATGTATACCCCTTTGACCAAACCATAATTTTTAGGAACTTGATCAAAGATTTCTGAAAAGTGACAGGAAGCTTTAGCACCTCAGATTTCTGGACTGGGGTCAACTGTATGAAATACTGGGCTGAAAAGAGAGACAAGACATGAGGTTTAGCTTCTGGCAGCGCAAGGTCACTGAACATCCCAAAATAGTGGAGGGAATGAACAGCTGATGCACTAAAGAGTTGACCATGCTCAAGTATCTGTTCCTTAGTAAATTACATTGGAGTTGTAGTCAAACAGGCAAACAACAGCTGGATAGGCTCTTTTTGAGTAACGTCTAGGATCTCAGGGCAAAGATAGGGTTTGTTTTTTTCACAGAGACTTGGGAGTGTATAGTTCCATAAACTTCTTGGAAGGAAATTTTTAAGATACCTGCAAGTCCACTATCTCTTGCAACCCAGGGGGATGGAGAAGCATGAGGAGCTAATAGGGGGACTCTTTCTTCTGCAGGAAAAGACAATGGTGGGGATTTGAGATTAGAAGAGTGCATTCTAAACTTCAAGGAGAAAATGCCTGTAGGATATTCCAGCAAATATGTCTTTAAACACTTCCCTGGAAGGCAAACAGGCTCTTCAAATATAAGGAGCCTTCTATAATTTAAGAGGGATATGTACCCCTGTTTAAGATTAATAAAAATGTTATATTCTCAGAGGAAATAAATACCAATCAGGAGATCATAGCTCTCATTTTCTAGAACCACTGCTTGAGAGGATAGAATCAGTTTTCCTAAACATAGGGGAAGGGTGGAGTAAACTCCGATAACATGAGTAGTTGAAAAGCCAGTAGTACCATAAGATTAGTTATAAGTGACATCTGGAGCAAGCTTGAGCTTTTTCATGAGTTTAGAGGAGAACAAATTAACAGGATATAATGTCTTTAGTATGACCTTAATCTTTGCTTTCTGAACAGTGTGACTGTACTACAGTCACATTGGACTGTGGATTCACAAAGAGGTTGAATTGTGATGAATTTCATAGGATAAAAATCCAAAACAATAGGATTGGCCTTGGAGAGATTTTACAGTGTAGTAATGAATTACCCAGGAATCAATTAGGCTGTACTAATTGAGGGCCAAAATGAATAATCTGAACAATCTAGATTATGAGACTAGGTGTCTCAAACCGTCTAATTAACCATGGAGGTTAATTGATACCCAGGAATCAATTAGGCTGTACTAATTGAGGGCTGTAATAAATAATCTGAACAGTTCAGATTATGAGACTAGGTGTCTCAAACTGATTGATTAACTGGGAAGGTTAATTAATATATACCATGTAATATGATTAATGAGGATTTAATCATAGGGCCAAAATGGACTTGACTGTGTCAAGTAAAGACTTGTTGTCTTCAAACAGATAAATTAAATGGGAAGGTTAATAAATTATGCTTGGAATATAATTAATGAGGATTTAATTATATTGTTTAATTGCCTTGACTGTGTCAAGAAGTTTGGTTAAGGTTAAACATAAGTAAACCCAAAAATTTTGGGTTAAAAAGCGCCGTTTCAGCAAATTAATTAGGTTAATTCTGCCACTGCGCCGCCTAATTGATTTTTAAAGCGCTGAGGCGCCGCCTGGGAAAGTTCCTGGGGCTGTGGTTTGAGTATCAAAGAGTTTTAATGGGTTTTTAATGCAAAAAAACCATTAAATGCAAAAAATATAGACAATGGTGTCTATACATTCAGGATTAATCAGCTGGTTTCCAGTTGGAACAAGGATAGCTTGGATCAGGAATATGTATATTCCACAGGGTTTTGGCACCAGAAGTCCAGAATGCTTCAAGTCAAAGCAATACATTTCCACAGAAAGAATCAGGTGATTCTGGAATGTATTAGGGCACATTCTTATAGGTTAAGAGTGTGAAGATCTTTTTGGTAAAGATCTGGATTGGATGACGCTGTTATTTAATAAATCATGTGATAGGAATCCAGGTGTGATTCTGGAACCAGAGGGGTTTTCAGCCAAATGTACCCCAATTGGTATATAATAGAAACATGATAATAATTAATAAAAAAATGATACTTATGTGTGACAATGGTTGCTTTCCCCTCAATCTTTTTATGCTTTGTGTTTTCTTCTTTTAACTGAAATAAGACTACCATGTAATGAAAGAGATGGCCTGCAGCTAAGACTATGGGAAGAAAAAAACGTGGAAGTGATCACCAGATGGCAACAAGTTTAACACCAAGATTGCTTGCCCGTAATCCAAGCTCATCAAAGCTTAAATAAAGGATTCCCTGTCAAACCATAAAAGAGTCAGACCGGGATAATGAAAAAGCAAGCATAAATTTCCTGCATCCATCACAGACAGCTACTTCTGCTTGCGTGATATCTCCCCCAAAGGAAGGAAGAATAGCCAGAACTTCTTTGGAGATGGCGAGTTCTTTCTCTCACTTCTCAAAGTGCAATGGAGGGCTAGGATCAACTTATACACAACTTTTAGAGGCAAGGATACCTGTACATTTTGGAATATTGCTTTGGCCAGTTCATCAGCTGCAGCAGAGGGCTCAACCCACACATGAGCTTAGCTAGCTCAAGCAAGGTAATGACAAGCAACCATATCTCAAACAGTAGAAGATCCAGGTATGGCCTGAGTTATAGTAGTATCCCTGGAGAGTAGCTTTTAGGGTACAGATATAATCTCAGGAACAACTAAAACTGTATACCCATACCTAACAAGTTCATCATATTCAGAATTACCAGAGTCAAAGTCACTAGGCAGATTGTGGAAGAGATGCAAGATGGAGGTGCAGCAGGAGAGAATGCAGCGCCAGACATAGTAGGAGGTTAGGAGAGAGTAGCAATAGAAGGAGACTGGTAGGGGTGGTCAACAGAGAGCGTCTCAGCCTCTAAGTTGACTGGGCTTTTCCTGACTGAATTCTGGGATCTGAACCCTCTAACTTTGGTTTGGTGCAGACTTGAGAGTGATGACACGCAATCCCGTAATTATGACAGCCTTGGAGTTTAGGTTGACCATTGTTGTCAAGGGTTGCAATACAGGGAGGACAATTATCTTGAACGGAAAAGTTAGAGCAAGCTTATCTAACTACAGAGCTGGTATATGTCAAACAAATATCTTGAAGGAGGGTCTTAATTCCCTTCATTGAAGATAACATTGGCTTATACACCTTAAAGTGCAAACATAAGAGCTGATTGACTTGAAGGGCATTGGTGCAGGTGGTGTAAGCTTCTTTCACAGTTAGCTGGTAACTAGTGATAAGATGTTGGCCTTCTGTGTAGAAGCAATTGGCAAATTCAGCAAGAGCTTCCTTGGGCTTGAAGAAAATGTGCATAAAGGCTTCTTTCTTGACTTCTAAGCTCAAATCCCCTCCAAACTCTTTGATCAGCATATCCTTCATCTGGGCCCAAGTAGTAAATTTGACTAGTTCAGGAAGCACTACTTCTTGGAACGTAGGATGTAGGCATTTCAAGATATGTTCTTTTTTAGCTTTTCAGGTGCCTAACACATGGCTGTCTCATAAATGCTGAGAAAAGCAGCAATTTTCAAAGTCTTGGGGTCAAACACCTACTTAAAGGATGACTTATAGTCAGGATCAACACCAGTGTTGGCAGACCCATTGGAATTATCTTGAAAGTTGCATTTGAGAACATAAACCTTGGAAATAAACTCATACTCACTCTCAATGGGAGGTTACATTGTCCACAGCTGGTGTACACTCTCTCCCAATGTATTGAGAGTGATTGCTTGCTGAAACAAAGAGTTCCTAGAGGTGATGGACACTTGGAGGGTATCATCTATCTGAATTTGCTGTACTTCTGCAGTAGCACAGACGCCAGCAATTTTTGTAGGCAGCTCTTGTACCTGCACAAGAAGAGGGGAGAACTGTTCATCTATATTCTTGGTAAGTTCATTCATCTCTTGTAGGTTAGATTCAAGGGCCTTGTTATCTTGAGAGGTCACATTGATATCTTGTTTCAAATGCGCAAGAAGAGTAGCACACTTAATCCAAGGTTCTCCTTCTTTTCCAGGACAACAATTGTCCTCTTCATTGTGAGGGGGAGGGTCAACAGAGGTAGCCACAGACACTTGCAAGTCCTCAACCTCTGCTGAAAGGCCAGCCATTTGTTCAATCAACATCATCACTTGTGGATCAGGAGTTAGAGGAGGAGGAGGAGGAGGAGGGGAAGAAGCAGCAGTCTGTTGCAAGTTGTGGCTTTGAGCTCACAAATAGCTTCCCAGATCTCCTGCAGTTCAGAGTTAGGATTGCTATCAGGAGGAGTTGGTAACTTACAGTTTTCAGACTTGAAGCACTCTTCAACGTAGTCTAAGAAATTCTGGAGTTTGTTATTTATTCAGTGTGCATAGCCTAGGCAGCCTTTTTTTCCAAAACAAGAGACATAAGCTTCTAATAGTCCCATCTGGTTGTACAAATGGCCACAAAATTGGTTGAGCTGTTGGATGAGATTATCTAGGCCAGTTCCCTGTGAAGTGAGACTGGTCTCAATGGATTCTTGCCAAGCAGCTTGGCCAAATTTGTAATCTTGGAGTCAGTCTTGTACACAAGCAGGGTTAGAGGTACAGATATCATCTACAGTGGATTTTAGATGCTGTTGGATCAGGAGGGATTCACACTGATTGGTCAAAACAATAAGAGAAGACCATAGACCCATTAGTGAAAGGCCACAAACTGCTTGTACTTGTTGTGGGAGGCAGTCAGCATGGCATTCAATTAGATGGATACAAACCCAGGAGTAACAGATGGTGGACAAGTGCATGCTGAAAAAAGTGCTGAAGGAAGTGATGTGTAGCTGCCAAGGAAGAGGTATGAAAATCAGCTAGTCCTTGTTCTACCATCATAAAGCGGTAGTCAGGGCTTCCAAACACGGTGTCAGAAAATCACAGACCATGTTATTTTGTCATTTGACAAATGATATCCTAAGTCTTCTAACATTAGGAAAATAAAGAGAACCTGTGACTTTGGTGTAACCTATGGCTCTTAATATTTTGTTGTAGTCATAAGTAGCAAGTCTGAAAGGGCCCAAGGCCCAAAGGATTTGGGACATTTCTTCCTACTTCTGGATATAGGTTCATAGTTTGTTGTTTCTATATTTTACTATAGATAATTATACTGTATAACAACAGTATAATCTTTTTCTCTCCACTAATAAAGCCTAAAAGAGGATTTTATTAAGGAAATAGGACTTGGGTCAATCATCAAGTCAATCCAGAATCAACAGTCTTTTTATTTCTAATGGACTGGCTTTAAGGCGGCCCACCTGCCTATGTTTTATCTGAGTTAGCGCACAACACTAAAAGATACTGAATTATCATTAGGTCAACACAGCAGGAGGCCCATCCTTTTTGGGGTGGTTTTCATGGAAGGCTAACTTGACATCTTTTACAGATTGGTATCTTTTCTATCTACCTAGGCCACTTCCAGGGCTAGCTAGCCAGTGTTGGCTACTAGTTCACAGAGATGATTATTTCACTTAATCAGAGCTACTCTAATATAATAGGCTCTGGGCCTTTTTATATTAGAGTGTTTGGCCTAGCAGCCCAGTCCATGTTGGAACCTGCTAGACATAATGCAGATGACAGTTCTAATGACAACCTTCTTGTTCTAGGATACAATTAAGGTTTTGAATAGTAATTATTATGAAGTGCATATTGAGGTGCTTGATGAAGGGAACTAATTAATAAATAGTAATTGCATGATCCATTCATTTATTGCAATGCATGAATTTGCCAATGCCAGGATATGATTTAATCATTGATTCCACAAAACTGTGACCCACATTATTTTTTTGAAACCATTCCTAAGAGTAAATAACTGTTTGACCATGTTATTTTGTTGAAACTAGTACAAAGAGTAATTAAATGCTGGCCTGAATTATTTTGTTGAATCTGTTAATTGGTCAATATCCCAAAATACTGACACACGGGTTTAAGCTATGAGCCCATGGTATCAGTAGCACAACCACCTTTCATCAGAGCAAGCACGTTTTTTTACCTGATTGAAGGTAGGTGTGTCCATGGTGATAGACAAGATGTGCAGCTGAGGAGAGAGAACCACTGCAAACAATATGCTGATTGATCTGAGATGTCCTTCTCCAGTGGAGGTCTAGATATAGTAGGTGAGGTACTGCCAGTGAAAGGGGAGTGTAGGATTAATGAAGACAGTATCAAAGTTGTGAAGGCAGGGCTTTTGACCCATGTAGTGAGCACTATTTTGTTGAGTTGTGCTTTATTATTTGACATAATACAGAACTTGGGTAAAATTCTTAAATATGTAAGACTTGGGGTTTTGGATTCAAGCCTGCTTGATCTGAGTATAACTAATAGATATATTCCTAGCAAATGGAATATGAGTGCAAAAGATTCAGTTTCAGAATTAATGAGCAAAAATAAACTTATTTTATTGGAGAAAAGTACATTCAAATTCATACCCAAATGTTTGATTATACTAGCATAAGTGGAGGTACCCCAAGTGGCAAGAGGCAGGTAGGGATCCAGAAGGCTCAGTTTTTGACATTAACTCATATTTGGTTAAAGAGAATTCAGCAAGTCAAAAGCAAAAGCTAAGACTTTTGCATGAGTCATTCTGCAAACCACCATTTTCCAGGCCAATTGTAACACCTAGTGAATTTGAATTTGCAACATTGTGAGTCTAAATTGGTTCTTTATTTGATGTTTGTTGTTTTTTTAATTTTCAATAATTAAAGATGAAAGGTCAGAAATTCTTACAATAGCTCTAGATATAATTTACATAAAATGCAATAACTCAATTTTATTGTTTTAAAATAAATTCAAGCTTTTTAAAAATAAAATTCTAATAATTTCTGAAGAGGATAATCCAAATTCCAACCAGAAAATTAGACTTAGGTATCATAATCATAATGTTGTGCCTGTGCTGAATTAGCAGAGTTACAAGGAAACATATTGAAAACTAGATAATATATTTTTTGGTATATGTGTTATAGTAGTTTTATAACCTGTTGAGATAAAAAAATCAACTTAGTCTAAAAAATTGAAGTAGATCTAAATCTATTGTAATTTGATATAAATACCTTGATTTTTATTTCATTTTTAGACTGAGTTGATTTTGTTTATCTCAACATGTTAAAACCTACTGTATTATATGGATGCAGTAAATTCTTTTAGAGGAACAAGATACCTGGCAACCAATCACTTGGATGGATAGGGGGTGGCTTAATACTACTAATGATTAAGCACTAAATCAATTTTTCTTCTTGATTTTTATTATTGTTGGATTGTGTTTTCTTGTTTGTTAAATCAAGTCAACTTCTAATTTGGCTGCATATGCTAGGATAATTGAATCAAGGGCCAATGGCTCTTTTTTAAAGAGTATTGCTGGGTCAACCCTGCAGCTTTGATACCAATAAAGTGAATTTATTTTGGTTTGAATAGCTTATAAAGTGGGATTGCTACCATGTACTTGAAAGACTGCTAGGAGCTCAACCTTGTGCATGTTATAGTTGCAGGGAATTCGGCAAGGAGATATTGGGTTAGTGGGTAAGCAGTGCTGCATAGCCCTTTAATGTCTACACAACCCCTTGTATTTATCTGAACCTTTTATTTGTGCCAAGTGAAGTTCCCCATCTCAAGAAAGTTTTTTACCATTCTCTTTTTTCCAGGGTGTTGCATTCAAGAATAGATCATCCAAAACATAGTCTGTTTATGTTAAGGACAATAAAAATTTTCCTGATTGACCATTTTTATATTATGTTTGCTATTTAATGCCTGTAACCTTGTTTAATTGTGTATAGAAAGCAATATTTGAATTGAGGATTGGTTGTGTATAGAGTCTGGCCTTTATTTCTGCGGCTATTAATAGATTTTTAGCATTTAAGAGCACTTTCCTCCATTTGGCAAGGCATATGAAACTGTTTTTTTCCATGTATATGCACTTCTCCACTTTCCCCATTTGAAAAGTCCCTTATTGGTGCCTCTTTCTCTTGGCAAACAATTCTCTGCTCTTGTGTTATAACCTGTGAACCTATCCAATAAAGCACCAGTTTTTTGTTAGTATCTTCTTATTTTCTTTTGTCTTTATCCAGGCTGTCAATATACCACAATAAGTATAGTACTAAGAAAATGAAGTAATAGACTAACTATTTGTAGAAATCAGCACTCAGGCTGCATATTTTACAAAACAGGACCTGTGGCAAACCAACTGATTGTGGGTGCTACCAGGAAAGAATAAAGTGAGTGGATGTGTTTTTGGTCTTTTGAAAAGCATCATGGCTTGGTTGTTTGTCTCTGCAATAGCTTTGTAAAATTCAATTATGGATAATAGCATCTCACAGGCACTTATTTGCAGATTTGGGGGCTTCAAATGTTGATTTTAAAGACAAATGGTATTGCATTTATGTCAGTTATAGCTTCTGGTGCAGTAGCAAGTGATTTCTTCCAAGTAACAAGGTACTATGAGATATTTTCTGTTTATTTGATGACAAGCAGGGTGTTTCTACACAATAGAGAAGAAGATACTACTGTAGTGGGACTAAGCTGCTTCTCTAAAAGTGGCACTGAAGACTTTGGGTTCCTGGCTAGCCCAAGTGATGAATCTAGTGAAAGAAGGCCCAGCAAGGCGCCCTGGCACTGTGGCCACCCATATAGGTTCTGGTACCTGGAAGATTTGAGATAAGGACTCTGTGATACGGAACTAAATTACTATTTCAGCACCTTACACACTGCTCATGAATGGTTCCAACTGCAGTTCAGCATTTTTTGAGATGGTTCCAACTGAGGCAGGGTGACATTGATGTTTTATTGTCCCAGGCAGATTTAATTGTAAACACTGATTAATATAGCTTTGTCTTGATAGAAAATGTAATACTCCAAGGTTTCTAATCAGGAATGAGCAGGAAGCTTTCTTGATGAGGTTTAGCCATACAGACAGCACTATGTCCTTTAATGGGGAATTTTCTTAAAGGTAGTGTTAATAAAACCTATTGCTGCTACTACTTTTGCAGATGAACTAATTATATCTCAGCATTTGGATTAGGGAAGACAACATTCCAAGAGGAAAGAACAAAGAATGCAGATAATATGATGGCTTTATTGGAAAGCAAGAGTTAATATATAAGAAAAGGAAGCCACTAATTTGCAAGGGGTGGCATAGTGGCAGGATTCAGATATGGTGTGAGTAGTGAATAATAATTGAGGGATTGTTGCCAGTGATTGGCTACACACTAATTTGGGTATATAGCCCATATTTTTTATGGTGGTAGAATTTCTCATGGTTTTAGATAAGTCATGGGGAAGCTCTTGAGCAAACCTATGTGTATTAAGACCCATTGGCAGGAAAGGTGTCAATCTCATTTGAAATAGGAAGTTGTATTATAAAAGATTTTAGTTTAATTGGCTTCTAGGGCTTCTGATAAGAGTACTAGAAAAATTTTAAGCCCTCAAGTGGTCCAATAAGAACTGGTCTTCATGTTTCATAAACATTTTCTGATAATAGTTTTGTTTATGCTTTGATCCTAATTATCTGACCTGTTGAAAAATAAAAATTAATGTTAAAATGGTCTCTGTTATTTAAAGATGTTTGTGTTAGCAGGCAAGATGGCAGTTTCCACTTATGAAGACAAGGAGAACAATACACAAGGATAAAAATTATTGATCAAGGAATTTAATAAACTTGTATCAGAATAACATCAAATATTCCTATCAAGGATAATAGCCTATTTATTGGTCTTGAAGAAATAGAAAATGTCCCTGAACAATATGTTTCAGCTTATTTCATAGAGGGTCAAATATATGGTTTTTAGAACTTCCTATTCTTAATTGAGTGGCTCTGCAGTAGGGTTGGAATGGAAACCAAAATCTACAAAATTGTTTTGTGAACAACCTTTGCTTGGCACAATTGATTTTGTGACTTTGTCAGTTGAGCACTTTTCATTTTGTGACCTTCATGTCACATCACAATTCATACAGATTTGTTTTTTAGGGGGAAGTACACAATTTCAACGCCACATTTTGTGCACTGCTCCAAAAGTCACAAAAAATCTGCATGAATTGTGATGTGACCAAGCACAATCTCATGTGGTTTTGTGTTGTGTCTAATAATAAGTATGCAAGCTATTTCTTTCAATTGAAGTATATATTTTTAATAGTGTTTTAACATAATTATCTAAAAAATGTGGTCTGCTCAGATCTATAATTGTGAGGTAATAGCAGGTAAAGCTTTAATAAATTTGACTTAAAAAATAAAGTCCCACAACTGAACTTGCTTTAATTTTACATCCTGTGCCCCTTCACAAAATGAAATAATATGTTTCATCCTTTAAAACCATCTTCCTTTTATATTTTGTGATCTACACAATGGAGTGAGGCACAAATTGTGGCCTACTCCAAAAGTTAGGACACAAATCTATCCAGATTTTTTTGTGAATCAATCTGCAACATCCAAAAATGGTTTTGTGACGCTGTGTTTGCACACATGCTGTTCCCTTCCCTACCCTACTATGCAGCCATTCCAACTTCCTGGGCTAAAAGTTTGGTAAACTAGCATAACAACTGTTCTTCTGTTAGCTTTAAATCAGGACTGGTATCCTGCTATATCAGAAAACCATTATGTGAATGATACTTAAACTTTTTATCCCTATTTCAGGGCTTTTATAATGATGATTATCTCAATTATCAGTCCAACCCTTAACACATTTCATGTTAAAAAGTAAATACTTAATAGAGGAATTTTTTTATTTAAAATAAAAGGAGGGTTTGATTGAGCTGTATAAGAAAAGGGCTTATATTTAAAACTCAAAAGAAAAAAGATCAAGAAAAAGGGTGAACTTTTAATCAGGGATTCCAAGGAAATTTTGGGAGATTTATTTTTACAGGACAGTGACTTTTTTCTTGAGTGATGGAGCAGCTGGGCGGCTTTCCAGCCCAGGGGGTTGACCTTGATTAGGTTGCATTGATTGGAGCCTTAAGCCGGCTTTTTCTTGAATCTGAAAAAGAATCATATGCCCCAGGATGGCAACCACCAGAATTAACTCATTCTGCAAGTCAACTTACTGAATGTCAACAATTTGTTGGCATTCAGTAAGTTGACACTATTTTAGTATTTATCTGCCGGAATCAGGAATTTCCAAAACTAAGCTAATTTTTCATAGTGAATTATTAAGTCAGAATTGCAAAATTAAAAAGGAACAGACATAATGCGACACCATTTAAACAAAGGCTTAATTTTAAGCCAAAAAACTAATATAATTTACTATGAAAATGTAAGTTTCTTTGTACTTTTACATTAAGGCTGACTACAGCAAGTAATATCTGGATGTTGACCCCAAATAAGAATCCATGAGTTTCTAATAAATTATACAATATTCTAAAAATAAATATTTTTTATATTTTATGATACTATTTTTATTAAATAAATATTAAGATAAGCATTGAAAAAAGACATATACCAACTTTCAGAGCATTATCTGTATTATTTAGATATTTACTGTTATTTTAAACTCACTGGATAAACTATAGCTTATTTCCAGAAGTCCACTTAAGCCAAAACACATATGTTAAAACTAGAATTTATATATGTAATTATAATGTTGACTTGTGTCAAATCAACACGTAGCTTAAATTGCAAAAAAGGGGTTTGGCTAAGCAAACAAAGTGACATAATTTAAGCGAGATTTAATAGGAGAGCTGCTATACAGTAGTTTTAAAAGCTGTGGCAACAAGTGAAATGAACTCAGATTTAAATGAAATCATTTCAGATTTAAACAAAATTCAACTAGCAGGCTAAAATATACACTCTGTTAACAGGGATTTTTGGCGCTAATAGGCAAAATGGGTCAACACAGCAACAAAGTACTCACGCGCAAAGTGAAACCATTCAAAAAGAAATCTGAAATACATGGATTCACAAACAAAATGGTGTGAGTTGGTTTTGGTGTACATATGTTTACTATGTGAATTGGTGACAAAATACACCCACACATGGTGCGTCAAAACTCAATTCAAAAATGAAACACAATAGGAACTCAAACCACAAACAAAATTACTCACGCAGTTTGTGCAATGGATTGTAATCAAGAATGATACCAAGGCATCTAAAATAAGACACAAGATCTGAAACATAAATTTTAAAAATATTGTGTTGGGTGCTTATATTTGGCATAAAATCCAGGAAAAAGGTTGGGAATTATTTTGGGTATTCAAAAATAGGCGTTGTAAACCAGAAATAACTAATTAAGAAATAAAAAATCTATAATTGGGATATTGGATGGGAAAACCTTTAATTAAATATCCATATTCAGATAAAAGCAAAAATTAAAATTAGGGAGTAACTTAATTAAAATTTATTTAGTATTTTATTAAATTTTAAAATGGAAGGAACACAACACCTGAGTACCAATGCACCCGTTGTGCGCCGTGGTTGTGGTTGCCCCCGCGGGTCAAAGAATAGAGTTAGTGCAACCCAAGTGCCTACTCAAGGAGGAGACAGGAGAGGAGAGTTCTATAGTGAGGCTGTACTGACACAGACGGTTCAAGGAGCACAAGCTGCTAGGGTGCAGAGCATCAACCCTTGGGTCCCAAAGCTGACCCAGAAGCCCACCAAGGTCACCACTACAAAGAAAGTTAGAAACAAGGAGGTAGAACTTACTTTGTATGTGTTCAACGTTGTGTACTGGCAAGAGTTGGTCCTGTCAGCCATGCTGGAGAAGGTGAAGCCTGTACTTGATACTAGCTACAAGCCCTAAGTCAGTGATGACAATCAGGAAGAGGACAAGGAGCCTGAGTTCTTTCAAACTGATGAGGGACAACTGGTGCGCAAGAAAGTTACAGCCTTCTACAACAAGGTGCCTATGCCCTGTGCCTTGCCCAATGCTGATGAGTCAATCCCCGCCGCTAAAAAGCCTGCTCAGAAGCGCATCCCCGACCTCCAACACATCATCCTGCTTAATCTAATGTGTGAATCAGGCAATTAAAAGGCGGCCGCAGCCATTGTTGGGGTGGATCCCAAGTACGCCTCAAAGACCTTCAACAAGTTCCTCAACACGGGTTGAGTCCTTGCTGCGGAGAAATCCTTGCACATGTTGAACATGCTCACAAAGGAGCACAAATGGGCAATCTTCCAGTGGATAACCCAAGATTGCCATCTTGAACTGGCAAATATACAGGCCATGGTCAAGTCCGCTTTTGGGGTCAAGGCCTCAATTTCCTTCTATTATCATTTGGTCAAGGGAATGCAATTTTCCTGGAAAAAACTTTGGAAATCCCCATACAATTGGAACAGCCCAGCCAATATTGAGACTCAGAGAAAATACGCAGAGGTGTATACTTCCCTAAAAGCCGAGGGGACAGTCAAATTTTACTACATCAACAAATCAGCATTTGCCTTGTCAATGCGCAATGAGTATGGGTATGTCCCCATAGGCTCCAATGACGGGATAGCTTGGCATGCTGCAGTCCGCGCCACAGCATATTCAATGGTGGCTCTCCTTGGTCCAAAGGGGGTTGAGCTCTACCATATGATATTGGGATCTCACAATAGCCGGACCTTCCTATCATTCCTCCGATTGGTCCAGGAGCACCTGAGGCGCACAAGCCCGGGCTTCACCAAGGTAATTGTACTGGACAACGTTGGTCTCCACAAGGTGGCAGATATTCTTGAAAAAATTCCCATCAATTGACACAAGCGTTGCGGTGGGCCCCCAGCAATTGACCACAGCAAATATGCGCCTTCTCTTCCTCCCCGCCTATTCGCCCTTCCTAAATCCAATCAAGGAAGTCTTTGGGTGGCTCAAGCAAGTTGTCAAGCGAGGAACCCCAACTGGGACAGAGGACCTTTTTGATTTGCTGCAGGCCGGGATCCATACCCTCCCAGCTGAGACTGTGGCCAAATTCTATGGCCACGCTGATTTGTTTATCTCCACGTGCCTTGCAAACCAGCCAATCAATTAAAGGCTTAGCTTGTCTGAATTTTTTATATTCTCTAATTTACTATTCAAGATTTATTAAAAATCATTTTATATTTAGATGTTTCTAAGCCCAAAATCACATTCAGAAGATCCATCAATAGATGTAAGTTATTTATTTATTTTATTGTATATTATTTTATTATGCCATCTAAGGGTATCCCAAATGCTTGATACTGGATTATGCAAACACATTAATATCACATTTGGAAAATAAATTTAATAATCAAAAAAGTTAATGTAATGTGTCCAAATCAGAAGTAGATTTTATTGAAATATATTATTATACTTTTATTAAGACCTTCTCTGGTATATATTCTGCAGATCTTTTTTGCTAAAATAAAAATTAGAAAAATTTATTATAATAAAAATATTATAAATTGCAATGGAATTATTTGGAAGAGAGAATTTATTAAGATTACCTATAGTGAGTTCAGCCGTATGTACCCACCTCACAATGGAGGTGGCGCACAACCTCCACCACCACACTGTAGACGGTGGATACACCCTGGTTAAAATATTCTTGCCTGCTGGTAAAAGGGAGGATAGTGAGGTGGGAGTGAAGCAGCAGCTTCTCAGGCGGGGCCGCAAACCCGTAGATTCCTGCCAGGACCAGGGCGTCCTGGATAACATGGTCAACTGAGTTGTAACCTGGGGGGACTTTTTTCCCGTTGAGAGCAAGTTGGGCCTTGTTGATCCCCATAAGGACCCCGTCCAGGTCCTCCACGCTGGCGCTCATTTTGAAGTAAAACAGGAACCCCAGGTAAATCACCAAGTGAAGCCTTTGCCCAGCAAAGGCTTCCATAAACTCACACAGCTTATTGTATACTGTGTTTATTTTTTTCTTGTGTTTTGTTTTGCCAAAGGTAAGATCCATAGCTTCTGGGACCCCTGTCTTGTTGGCACTCCAGGCCAGCCCAAAGTCCACCAGGAGGATTTTAGTCTTCTTCACGGCTGTTGCATCCGCAACAGCCAGTTTTTCTACCGCACACCCAAAGTTCTCCAGCAAGTAGGACAGGGTGTGCTCCACCACAAAGCAGAAGCAAGCAGCCGCATGGGCCTGGCCCATCTCCGGTATATTCTTGAATGGGAGCATCACCAGGACGTCTCAAACAACTCAATGGAATTTACACAGTAAACTCCACTGAGGTTAACCGGGTCCAGGCGGACCAGTTGAGCATCCTTGTAGGCAGTAACTGCCCACTTGGATGCCCCCATTTCATAATTTAGCCCAGCCAATGCCTCCCTGGACATTGGGAATGCACCGTGTATTCTATCTTTGAGCTCCTGCAAGACAGGGGGGACAGGAAAAGCTGCTTTGCCACGTGAGTGGCAAAATTTAAGTAGAACATGGGGGGAACAAAAGGAACCAGGACCCGGCAGAGTTTGCCATCAATTTCTTCTAAAAAAAGGTAGGTATTTATGAATTAATATTAAATTTATTTTCTTAGGTACCTTCTTGGGTTTCTTCTTTGCCGGCGGCTTTGGCAGGCTTTGCCATCCTTGGCGCAAGCAGCTGTGCAGGCGTCTCAGTGTCCTCCTTGCGGGCCCTCTTGGCGGGTTTGAGATGTGTGTACATCTCAGGGTCATCTGTCCAGACAGACAGCGCAGAGAGTGCAAAGGACTTGAACTGGAGCCCCTCAACCACTGTTTTTTGTATATTAAGTAGGCGCTCTATTGTCTTTTCAGGTGTGTCTGGTATTTTAGTCATGAGTGACTTGGCGGACACCTTTTCAATTTTGTCCCCTTCAAGGACGGCAGACTTCACCTTTTCCTTGACCTTGCGGTCA
Source organism: Entomophthora muscae (assembly GCA_014839935.2). Classification (NCBI taxonomy): domain Eukaryota; kingdom Fungi; phylum Entomophthoromycota; class Entomophthoromycetes; order Entomophthorales; family Entomophthoraceae; genus Entomophthora; species Entomophthora muscae. The sequence goes on along the minus strand of QTSX02001053.1, from coordinate 26,113 downwards.
ATTTCTTTGATTTTGGCAATTGCCAAGTCAAGGTCTCTTAGAAGTTTTTCCAATTTGCTCATTGATTTTTTACTAACCTTTTCATATGTTTTTATAGCTCTTGCCCCAATAAATTCTGTATTATTTTGATACAATTGCCTCTTTGTTTATTCCTTTTTGTTTCACCATTTACTACATTATCCCATCTTTTTACCCATTTTGTATATGTTTACATACATCTCAATATGTGTTGTTTGCTTTGTGTGGCATTGTTTCCCTGGTTACCATATTATTTTTGGCGCTTGACACAGCCCCTTGTGAAAATATTAACAACAATTTGGTGATCAGCTAAATTTGAATTAGAAAATTATAGTGTTAACTTTTTTTAGATAAAGTTGTTACTGATCCAAATTCAAAACCTTAATGATAAACTTTAAGCCAATCAGGAGCTGAGTGATAAAGTGATTGTTGTGATATAAAGGGTCATTCAATAATTCTTTGATGCATGTGCGCTAATTAATATGATTGGCTGGATGTTTTGCCATTCTACGCCATTGCCGCTGTGGCAAGTTATTGACAGACTAGTGCTAACCCAGCAGCTGATTGGGCACTAGTCCACCAACAACTTGCCACAGCGGCAATGGTGTACAATGGCAAAACAACCAGCCAATCATATTAATTAGCGCACATGCATCAAAGAATTATTGAATGACCCTTTATGTCACAACAATCACTTTATCACTCAGCTCCTGATTGGCTTAAAGTTTATCATTAAGGTTTTGAATTCAGATCAGTAACAACTTTATCTAAAAACAGTTAACACTATAATTTTCTAATTCAAATTTAGCGGATCAGCAAATTGTTGTTAATATTTTCACAAGGGGCTATGGTTTGGTGCTAAAAATAACTGTGTTCAGGATCTAGATACACACCATAGTAAACATATGATTTTATAGAAATAAGCTGAACATAAAAAATAAAACCAACTATTAACAAAGAGAACATGAACAATTGAAATTCAAAATAAAGATAATATAAATATAAAATGTTTGGTGACAGGGGGTTTATTGGGGTGGGGGAGAGTGATGCCTAGGAGGCAGAATAGTGCAGGAAGGAAGACATATAGGAGGTGTTGGACTGGGGGGTCTGGGATTGGGTGGGTTAGGCTTATGGGTGAGGGGAGTTGGTGGTGGGGGTGGAGGCATGAGGATTTTGCGTGATGGCTGCCATATACAGCTTGTTGTACTCCTCATTGATCATTGGCTGGATGGGCTGGTAAGTGGCAGTTGCCTGAGGTGGGAGGCGCTTATCCTTACGTGATTGGTTGCCCATGTTCATATGGAAAACCATTTGCAAAAACAAGTCAGCCACCATTTGGTGACCAAAGAGAAAATTGTGATCAAGGACCCCAAGATAGAGGTCGTTGAAAGCCTATGGGTGGCGCTCCTGTAGTGTGGACCCCATGTTAAAGAAGACCACATCTCCCAGATGGACGTCGGCATGGCCGGCAGGGTAGACTGAGGCCTTGTGCCCGCGTCCCTGGATGGCCTCGAGGGCAGTGGAGCTTCCCTCCATCTGGTGGCTCAAGAAAACCTGGTATTTGGAATTAAAGCCATCCCAGGAGCAGAGCAATCCACTGAGAATGTGGCCGTAAGAGTACCCATTGACAAAATCAGGGTTTTTCCAATAATAGACAAAACCCTTGGCCAACACAGTCAGAAATGCACCAATAAACGTCCCCTTCTTGACCTTCTTCCTTCCTTTTTGAGTGGCGGCTCTTCCTTGCTCACCAAAGTCATCAAAAGCTGAAAATATCTTGTAGTAGGAGATGAAAATGACATCATCTGACAGACTAGTCAAGCAACAGACCAGGGTGGATTCAATGGCGGGATCATACGGGGAATCCTCAGCGCCATCCCATTGGTTGCCAGCAAAATTGGTAAGAACCTGTACAGAAGCCACCTTCCTGTACATCCAGAGCTGCACCATGCGCTCAGACACCCAAATGCCATGGTGAGAAAGTTGCTTCCGGACCTGGGTCAAGGGAAGCTTGGGGTCCCGCTGGAGGAGGTCAAGCATTATTGGGTATGCCTCAGTTATCTGGGACTCTTGGGCCTTCTTGGGCTTCTTGGCTGCCCCAATCTTATTCCCCCTGTTCATCATGCTATTGAATTCTTGCATGACAGTAGTTTGGGTAAATTGCAATTGGTCAGCAATCTGATCCCAGGACAGACCCTGCAGGTTGAGTGCCACAATTTCCTGAAGAATTTGGGCGGTGATAATTTGTTGCTTGGGGCGCTGGGCGGGGGGAGCTGAAGCCTGATTGGCTGAGGGAGGGGCAGGTTGGGAGATGGCGGGAAGTTGTTCCAAATCAAGGTTGCCATCCTGATTGGTTGTTTGATGGGCAGCTTGTGCGGGGGTGGGGGGTGGGAGTGGGGGCAGCACTAGACGCAAAGTGACTCTCAAACAAGTCAAAGCCATATGGGTTGGGGGACAGTAACAGGTCAGCTTCCTTGTTACCCGCCTCAAAGGCTTGGGTATAAACCGGTGCCTCCACGTTCTGAGCCTCACCTCCATTGAAGCTGGCTTGACTGCTGCTGGCTTGGCTGCTGGCGCAGTTGAAAATGTTGCTATTGAAAACCATTGTAAAAAGTTTAGGATAAAATCACTAAAAGTAGAAATTTTAAAATTTAATGAATTATTTTTATTGCAATCTCAAGTCCATATTCAGAAGGTTCTAAAACCCTCCATACAAATCTGGAGCCATGAAAATGGATAAAATGCCTCTGTTCCTAAATTGAATAGCTGTTGATTGGCTGTTAAACTGTTATTTTTCTATTTTAGGCTGCTCATACTACACATCTTGTGTGAGTTCATTTCGTTTTGTGTTTATGTTTGTGTAATCTTGCTTCTAGATTACTCAGATTTTGTTTCATTTTGGTACTTCTGTTGGTGTCTCATATGAATCCTGATTGGATTATAATATACTCTGGAATAGCATCCATCCATTTCACTTGTTGCGTCAGTTCATTTTGTTTGTGGGTTGAACTACACCACTTGATGTTTGATATAATTTCGTATAATGGGCAAGTGAAATTTTGTTTTTGGTTTGACATTTCATTTATTAACTGACAATATTTATATTTGTTTGAATCCTGAATCTCACGCAACTTGGATTTTGTTTAAATCTGAGTTCATTTTGCTTGTTTCCATAGCTTTTAAAACTACTGTAAAAGAACGCTGACTGCCTGAATGTTGACACCTTCACTTGTTTATTAGTAAAACACTGCTGCTTAACAAAAAGCACACATACAATGGTATGGTAATTCAGGCCAAAGTACCCAGGGCTGTACTTTAGAGTCTGCTCTACAATTCCTATTATTTAGTTTTCATAAGCTACATATGCAATTCTTTAAATTTTTAAAATTTAAAAATAATCAATTTTGGCCTTAAAAAACCAACTCCAGAAAATATTAACCAAGCTTTATGAGTGATTTACATAGTGTTTTTCCACTTTAATGCTGACTGTCAGTATGTTGACGTCAAAATTAAAGCGTTTTTATATGCTGACAAACTAAATTAAATATTTTTGACTACTGTGACTACCAGAATGTCAACTTTTTATTTAAACATGGGTTTTTTCTATTCTTTACCTAAACTAGCTAGAAAATTACTTTCCATATTTATTAAACTATTTACTTAATAATAAAAAAATAAAACAATTGATTATTATTTATTTTTATTCATGTCTCACATGATTATTCTTACTTTATGAACTACACTCTAATTATTGTAGGACAAATCTTCCAAGAAGCCTTAAAATAACCCCAAGTCAACCAAGGAAGTGCACAAAGCCTCTGGAAAGGCCCAAAGTCCCTAACCCAACAAAAAACCAGCCAAAGAGCCCTCAATAAAACAGAAGACAAAGGAGAAGACCCCAGACCCTGAAAGCAAAGAGCCCTCCCCTGCTCCCTCCTCTTCTCCAAGCTGGTACCAATCAGAAGGATATGATATTACACTAAACAAGCAAGGAAGAAAGAATATATCCAAGAGTCCAGAACCCCAGTCAAGCCCAGATGAATCAAGCTCTAAGGAATCAAGCCCCAAGGAATCAAGCTCATCCCAGTCTAGAAAGTGCAAGAATCCAACTCCAGATAATTCCCCTCCACCGCCCAACAAATCTGCACCTCCATCCTCCTCATCAAGTATCAATAAAGAAGATCCTGATTATTACCTGTCTGACTATCATCAAGCACCAATTGGCCCATGGGATCCCCTAAAGGTTCACAATATATGTAACATCAAAGGAGAGTTTAAGCTCCCAAAGAAGTTCCCTTGGTTTTTCCCTCTAATGTCTGTCAAAGGAGGTGCAAGTTTAGTCTGTGATGGCTATGTTTTTAATTGCAACAATCAAAAGAGAGCAGGAAGAAGCAAGAATTATGTGTATAAAGATAGAAGCTGTGGTGCCAGGATCAACACAGAAGGATGGGATAAAGTCACTAGGGAAAAAGGAGAGCACACAGGCAATGCTCTAATCAATCTTATTGAAAAGCTTCTAAAGTGGTACCTTAACAAATGGTCCCAGTCTCCAAAGACGCCAAGGCTTCTAATCTGGCAGTTAAGGCCACCACACACCTAATTAATGAGAGCCTGAAGCTCATCCCTGACCGCAACCAGTTAGTGAAGTATATATCTGACAAATGCCATGATCTATTCCCCCATAAGAAATCTGCCATGGTCCAAGGAGAGTTAGTCTTGACAGAGGATTTAAAGATGTTCAATGGTGATGAGGTATTCCTTTACATGATGATGGGCCTAAAGCAGAGGCAAGAATTATATGCTATACTATACAACAGAACCTGGAGCAGTTAAGAGATTCAGAGACTTGTTTATGTGACAGTACCTTTGCTGTATGCCCCCACCTTTTTTTACCAACTATGGGTTGTACATTCCCTTATTGAAGACAATGTGCTCCCATTTGCCTACTTTCTGCTTCCTGGGGAAACAGAAGAGATCTACACAAGGGTCACTAAAATCTTCAGGAGGGCATCAAAGCCCTACCCAGTAATAAAAAGAGTCCCCCTGGCCATAACACTAGAGCCAATTCAGATGATGATGAAAAGAATGAAGCCACTCTTGCTGCAGAAAAAGAAGCTCAAGATTAAGCACTTGGCCCCTCAACTATAATCATGGACTATGAAACTGTCCAGTATAACACTTTTGTAAATACCTTTGATGGTGAGGTTAAGGGGTGTTTTCCATTATTGACAGGCTGTCAACAGGCAACTAAAGGGTCAACTTGAGCTCAACAAGCTCCACCGTCTAGATACATCAGGAAAGTGCAAGTTCTTAATTCAGCAGTTTATAGCACTAGTCTTTGTAAAGCCAGAGCATGCTAGACAAGCCTTTGAACTCTAATGCCAGGATCCATATTCCAAGAAACATGATGATGCCTTCTACCCTTTCATTGAATATTATGAACCACAGTGGATTGGACAAAAGGTCACTAAGCCCAGAGCCAAAGCTAACTGGAACTGCCACCGGGCAGTTCTTAAGGATGAGATGAAAACGACTTCATCTTTGGAGGACTGGCATAAGCATATCAAGTCCTCCTTTGGAATCAAGCCCAGATACAACACCTTCTATGAGCACCTCAAAGTCCAACAGGGGAAGACTGCTGCATCCATCAGAGATATTGAGAACCACCCATCCAATAAGAAGAGAACCACCAAAGAGAAACAATATCAAGAGAAGATCAAGGACGTTTTCTAGGCCAAATATAAGCTTTCAGAGATTGGGGAATACATCAAGAAGGTTGTCACAGTTCTTAATGGTAACCAGGTGATCACAGTCTAGCTTTCACTTAAATTTATTGAGTATTGCCTAATTTTTTATATAGTTCTTATATGTTAAGTATAATATTTTAAATAGTTATTCTAAATAACTCATCAATAATTTATGATACTATTTTTATAAAATCATTGATTTTCTTTTGATAGTTTTATGCTTTAGACTGTATTATATGGCCTATATTAGTATTTTACTAGTAAATTATATGTTTTTTGTAGTTTTCAATATAGAAAAAACTTTATATTACTGTTTCTGATTGTTATATTTTGCTATAATATATAACTTTTTATTTAGTATCTTTTTGTGTATTAGATTTTTTTTGTTTTTTTAAGTGGGAAAAAATTATTATAGTAAAGATAGCTAATTTAATAGTAAAATAAAATAAAAGTGTATTTTTATGAATTTTTTTAATTGTCATGTATAATTTTTTATGAACTTTTTAAAATCTATGTTGTCACATTACCCTTTAAAGTTTCTTGAAGCTTAATTTTTATTAAGTAAAATGTTCAGGAAGCAGGTTTCTGCTTATTAAAAAAGTGTCGACATTTAGTAGTCTGCATGAGTTAAAACTTAATTCTGACTTTTCAATGCTGTTGACATTAAAGTATTTTAATTCTGATTATTGACATATAGTAAGTCAACTTGCAGAATGAGTTAACTCTGGCAGTTGCCCCCAGGATCAGTCCACCTTTGCCGATTAGATTAGAGTGATAATTTAAATATTATTTTAACCAGTTGGCCATTTGGTAGTGGAGTTACTGATTTTTCAGATCAATAGTTTCCAAAAAGGGAAGAGAAAAAGGTTAGTTAGGAGACAATCAATAATCAACTATGCCTATTTTTAAAGTGATATTGAAAAGTGATATAATTTATATCATGGACAGTCAATCATAAATATCTGTGAGTGATGGCAACTTTTTCAAGTCAAAAGGCGGACTTTCCACAATGACTATGATAAGGGTGCAATTTTTGAAAAAAGGCAATATATGCCTTCCTCTTTGCATATGGGCTCCTGATTAATGCTTACTGTATATGGCTTAAGTTCGTCTTAATAATTTTATATAAGTTCAAAAAATTGTGAAAGTTCTTCTCCTTTCAGGAGGATGATCCTTCTTTTTTTAAAGCACAACTAGCTGTGTGCGGCCTGATTGGAAGTTATATCAAATCACCTGGCATCAATGACATATATACTTCTCAGGATTTGCTGGTGGAAAACAGGTCAGTATTTATTGGCAGGGTATTCTTAAAGATTGATTACAGGCCAAGTATTTCTTCACAAACAATTTGGGGATTTAATATCAGTAAATTCCTCCACTCCTATGATTGATGAAATGTGAGACCTAAAGTATATCTACTTAAGGTACCCACTTTGATCCCAACAACAGAATTTCTGACAACATCACCCTTAACAAAATGACATCATTTTTAAAGTTTATATCTGTACTTCATTTTAAATAGCTTTAAAATGGTGTTGTTTTCTTGGAAATCCTGTTTAAGAAATCCAGTTGTCGGAATCGAAGTGGGTACCTCACTTAACCAGGGGTCATTAAGTGGACTTAACTGAAGGATCAGACGGAATTTGATTATAAAAATGATACGGGGTAGGGACTTTCCAGCCTAAACTTCCCACAATAATCGTATCCTTCTAATCCTTGATCCTTTAGTTTATATATATGTAAGTCTCGGAAAGTGCAACTGATCCACTAAAGATTAGACTGATCATCGTGGATAATTAACCATAAGCTTCGCACTATCTGTTACTATACAATATAATCAAGTCTTAACAATATGAAAATTTTGGTTTAAATGAACAAGACTGAAAAACAAAAAAGCATCTTAGCCATATATATAAATAGATTTCAGATGTATAATATAGTTTTTAGTTGTTAAAATCAGTTAAAAACAAATCATTGTGTTTTTTCCTGTTCATGAACTTGCAATAAAAAACTAAGAAATAACCCTTTTTATCAGGGTTGAGTATAATTAATTAGATTACGGTAATGACATAAAATGTTCTTTGATGTCTTGTTTCTTACAGTAGATTTGAATATGTGAGGATAAGGAAAATATTTCAGATTAAAATAATTCATTCAGCCAAACGAAAATAGAAAGGCTTGTATTTATATCAATTAACAACAGACTTGGTACCATTCGAATTCCGTGTTGACTGAAAATTTTTGTTAAGCTCTGAATTTTTCACTTGTCATCTAAGATAATAAAACCACTGTATTAATTGGCTGAATTAAAGTAACATAACAATGTGAAGTATAAGTAAATTACAACGGCGATCAGGCTTTTGGCATTAGATTAATTATTTGATATCAAATGACAACCTCTATAAACTGTAAAGTATGAATTTGAAAGACAATATAATTTTATCTTATACATTTGAAAAGGGTTACATTTTTAAATGACACAGCAGTCATGGAGTGGAAATCAAGGGCATATTCTAATTAATTTATGGCTTTCAAAAAGATGAAAAATTGACAATTTAGGGCATATATCAAGTAGGAATGACAGTTGTCCAGATTTTTAAGCTATAATTTTTAATCAATCTATTTAAGCTATAAAAGATAACGGTAATCGTAAGTGTAAATCCGTCAAACAGAGTCAATTGTAAGAAAAAAGCATAGTATAATCTTATATTTTAACGGAATTTAGATGCTTGAGTTGTCTCAAAACCAATACAACAAAAACTAGGATGTAATAAGAACAGATAAAATTCTGAAAAATTGATATTTTATTAGGCAATCAGTTGGAATTTTAAAATTAATGACGCTTGTGTCCTTGGGATTTCTTTCCTTTGGAGTGGCGACCTGCATTATGATGCTTATTGGAGTTGTTGCTCTTCTTGGACTTCGCTGATTTGATGGGAGTATACTCAGGGGCATATTCACTGGTCTGGGCAGGAGCTTCAATGGTTGTAGATTCATATCTTTCTTCTGGGGTGTAAGTGTCAGCAGAAGTATCATAAGTCTCCTTGGGCTCTACATATGACTCCTCGGGATCATAAGTCTCAGCGGGTGCTTCATAGCTTTGCTCAGGCGAGTAAGTCTCAACAGGGCTTTCATAATCTACTTCAGGAGCATAAGTCTCTGTGGGCTCTGCGTATGTCTCTTCAGGAGCGTAAACCTCGGCAGGTGCTTCATAGGATTCTTCGGGGATATAAGTTTCTTCTGGTTGTTCATAAACTTCGATGGGCTCTTCAGATGCTTCTTGTGGAGCTTCAACGGGTGCCTCATAACCTTCTTCAGCAGGTGCTTCATAAGATTCCTTGGGTGCCTCATAAGTTGGCTGGGGGGGATAGACTTCAGAATCGGAAGCATATTTTTCTTGAGGTGCCTCGTATGTCTCTGTAGGGGCGTAGACTTCAGATGATGGAGCGTAAGTCTCTTCAGGGACATTTGTTTTGCTGGGGGCTTCATAGGTTGGCTCGGAGGAGTACTCCTCTGGTGCTTCGTAAGTTGGCTCAGGAGTATATTCTTCTACAGACTCGCTTGTCTGTTTAGAAGAATAAGATTCGCTTGTTGGTGTGTATTTTCTTGCGGGGAGAGCTCCATGAGCATATGCTTTAGCGGGTCTTCTGTAACCCACTCGGGAGGATATAGCAGCTCTGTAAGCCACATATTGCTTTTTGGAGGGATATTTTGATGGGGTTTGGTGGTAAACGGGGACAGAGGAGGAAGCTACAAGAGCAATGAGAAAGGATGCAAGTGAGAAGGATTTCATTATTTTTGATGTTTTGTTTTATGTCTATTTGCTTATTTTTATACGCCATTTGCTACTCCTGAATCATTGTTTTCCTCTCCCAAATCTTAGTTTCGTATGCAAATGGACTTCATTTAAGCTGTGGCGCAATCATCCGTGGCGTATATCTAGCAAACTAAAAATGAATTCAATAAACTTGGTTGAAAGGAGCCCCTGGAATATGGCGTAGTAAAATGTTAGCACCTTAAATTATATACAACCACGCATTTGCCCGTCAGTTGATGGGTTTATTTATATCGTGGGGACTTGATCCATATTCGAAACCATTCAACTTTGAAATAGAGGATTTGATTCGATTGTATAAAATCTGAATCGAAGCTTGTGCTTATCGCCAGCGATTTGCCAGCATCTTTTCCTGGAGTTGTATCGAAACTCCACATTAAATATTTGTTTGATAAATATATGTAGTTATTAGATTTTATTAAGATGTTGGCTCATTTTATAGGCTTAATTACTTCCAACGTCGACATAGGCCTAGAGATTCTTTGGCTCAGCCTCGACTGGCTTCCGGCTCTTGGCCGCCACATTTAAAACGGAAGTGCGTATATTTTAATAGTTTAAAATAAATATTTGATGTAGGTGACCCAGAGCCAGAAAATGGCCGGGCTGCTTGAGGCTTGGCCGAAGCAGCCCTACATAGGCCTATGTGACGAGATGGTCTAGTCAACGTTATATAATCCTTATTTAAATGACGAAAATTGCACATTTTAAGTGATCTGTAATAATAATTAATATTTAAATGAAGTAAGAAAGCTTTACCTTATTGGATTTGATTTATACTAGAAACACTAAGGCTCGTGTGAAAATAGGATGCTGTTTCCATATGCAGCTGGAATGCGGTAATTTATTTGGGATAACATACTCCTGTTTTAAGGGGCAGAGAGCTAGCCTAAACTTAAACCCTGCATTTTTAAATTTTAAACTAAAAATTCTAGTTTGAAACATTTAAGCATTATTGCCATATCCAGGGGGCTTATTGGCCCTTATACACCTATCAACAGCTGCATTCTCAACCATCCCAGATCACCCATGTTTCGCAGCTCAGATTTCTGCTTGCGCTTGATCGGTCCATATTTGATCATACGCAGGGTCATATCAATAAATATACCCCTACAAATATTAATAAGCTTGAAAAATTGAATATCTGTGGTTATCCTTTGTTGGGGGTTTCTTTGAAATAATATTTCACCATTGTAGAAGGGGTCCGTAAAAGTACTCGTTTTCTTTTACTACTACAACGCTAGAGCTTGGAATAAGGGACGTATTTACCGAGGCAATAAATGCTCTCTTTGGGCTTCTGGTTGGTTTAAATTGTGGCTTTTCCGATTGGAGGAGTAATAGAGAATACATTGTTTTTTAAAGACCTTGAATTTATGAGATATTGATGTTGCAACTGAACCAATGAGGATTCAGTATTTGGAATTGGGGAAGACAACAGTCCAATAGAAAGGATAGAATAAATAGGATAAGGTATCGTTTATTGTAGAATATTGTGACTAATATACTATATGGGGAAAGCCACAAGGCCACAGGGGGTGGCATAGTGGTGTGTTCCATTTAAGGTTTGAAGCCAAGGAATAACTTGTGCGGGAATCAGTAAGTCAAATTTGTAGAGCTCCTAATTAGGAGAAAGTGCCCACAATTCAATATTGCCATCAGATTGGTTCATGTCATTAGATATGTCAAGGGGCGACTTATTGAGCACCCCCTGTGTATCATAAGATATGTTGGCAGGCGAGGAGTGAAACTCAGTTGCAACATTGAATATGGGGATAAGAGGTGTGAATATATAGGTGATAGACTACAAGGATATTTAAGTAATGATCTGCAAAATTTAATACAATTAAATTTTGCAGATTAGAAAATAAATTGATATTCAGAGGAGTGCTAAAAATAGGGTGGAAGGGAAAGTACTGGAGTAGTTCTTCATCCAGGTATCCCCATGACACCATTCTCTTAATGGTTAGCACAAAAATCCCAGATGGGGTTTAACATTCATTATTTTTTTCTAGCCAATTTAATCTTTTTAAAACAACAATTATCTTATATTCATTATTTTTTAGCACTACATCATAAAAAATCTAAAAGAAACATGATGCTTGAATAAAATATTAAATATGTGTATAATAACTTTATGTTTCCCTTTTTATCCAGCTTTCTTTTCTATTGTTCCACCGTTTTTAAAACCAGTTAAATTGACTTTGCTATTACCAAAACATCTTTGATTGCTCTCTCCCATGAAATCATACTCTTGAGAATGGTTTGATCATCAAAATAAAGGTGGCCCTAGCACAAAAACAAAACATTACACAGGGATAAAAAATCTAGGCCCCCAGAAAATATAGATCTCACACAGCCCATTGACTGCCGTGATTTATATGGATGTTATGTGACTTATTGCTTTGCTATATACCACACATCTTTTATATTCAATAATTTTATTGCTCCATTTTTAAACTTCCAATTTTTATTTTATACTTCTTGCCAGTATATACTCAAAAAAGTACTTGTAGTAGAATCAGAGGTGTATGGACATTCTTACTAAACAAAGAGATAAATTTTAGGTAATAAGCTATGTCCGATATAAGGACTAACTAGCTGTGATGCCTCAGGAGGCTTATTTGGCTTGAAACATCCTGACTTTGGGCCTTGGGGGATGAAATCAAGTTAAAGGGCATATTTTCTGATTTAAAACTTGTCATGGGGTGACCCTGCAGTTTTAACACTAAAGATATAATGAAAATATCTTGAATCCTGTTTAAAACCAGTTTAATATCTGTTCCTAGATTTTCAAGCACCTATCATACAATAAAGGTAGCTTTCTTTTCTAATGCAACCAGAATTGTATAACAAAGTTTATTGCTAGCTTAATAGATCAGCTAGTCACTGTGATAAAAAAGAAGCACATGATTTATCTGTGGTAAATGGTTGTGATATTTTGTGTCAAACAGTTAGAGATATATGAGCATTTAATACATTTGGTTTGTCTTTATTCTGGTTTTGATTCAGTTACAAGCCAACTGAATTTACTGGCAGTGGATATTGTTGAATTTTTATCTATAACAGGAAGGGCTTTGTATGACTTCACTTTTCAAAGGGATTACCATGTGGACCTTATCACAGGGATTTCAGGGATTTTCCAGCAGAAAATTCATTAAATGATCATCTCTTTTATCACATGTCTTGGGGCTAATAATATAGATGCTCCTCTTAAAACCTGCTTGGTCTCTGATACAAAATTATTAGCCCTGCCTTTGATGATATTTAAATATTTCCAGCTACATAGTATTTAAAATTTCAGAAGGCTAAGTTATATTTTTTTTGGAAAATTCATTATCATTTTAAAACTTCTTAAGTTTAAACCACATAATACTATAATGATTAAAAAAGTGAATAATTAAAATTTTCAAACTATTTACAATATTTTTCAACTTTCTTATAAGGTTTGAGACTAAATTTATTGCTGAAGTATCACATATTTGATACAGGGCTGTAAAAAAGAGCTATAATTCAGTAAAGAAAAGGTTCCTTTTTGGGAAATTAATAGATGATACCAGATTTCAGTTCCTGAAAAATTGGTATGAGTTCTATTAGGGCAATGTGAAGAAATATTTGTTTTTTAATATAAGATGGATCTGTGTGACAACAGGTGTACTGTCTTTTTTGATGGCAAGGTGTGTCAGTGACTTGGTGATTGTTCTGTTGGAGGGTTACTGGAGGCAATACTGTAGATTTTTATCTTGGTTATAACAAATTATATCAACAGCTTTGATCAGAAGGTGGTTTGAAGCATCCTCAAAATAACAATAATACACTCTTATTGATACTACTTTGAAGTTATTTACAGTACCATGATTAGTATGAAATTGAATGCCTTCCAGATAATTGGAAGGTCTTTTTATAGGGTGATAACCCCATGACTAGACTGATGTCTGGTTGCTATTGACTCTTGATAGCTAGCATATAATTCACAAGCTACTAGCTTTAAGCCCCAGAATTATGATGACAAACTTAATTGTGGTTTGAATCACAGCAATAAACTAATCCTTAGTTTTCACTTTTTATAGTAGACATTTATGTTGTGCATGAGAGTTTCTTTTAATGACTCTCATTAGCCAGATCTTTGTTCTGTGCTTGATAAAATGTAATATTGGATGAGAGGTACTCTGTCCCGTTTTTTAGTGATTTTTTATACATAGGCTGGTCTCTTTTCTGTCAATTATGTATTTTCTTGAGCCAATTATGATTCTGGCAGTGACAAGTCTACTATAGTATTCCAAAATAATTTCACTTGTTGTGGTGAAATTAACCTTCCATTGATTGGTCCATATCATAGGTTGATATATTAGCAAGATATCTTACTATAGAAAATTAATGATAATTATTGTCAAGGATTATGTATTGGTTATTGAAGGTTGATAGAATAACAGTGACAAAAGATCACCCATTAACTGGATAAAGGGTTAATCAATCAAGCCACTATTCACTGATTGGCATGGGTTTAGGATGTTCTGTAATTCTAGCTTCCCATGAGTGTTAGATGATCCCTTCATTTTCCTTCATGATTGACTTGATACTTTTTCAATTTAATAGCTGATCCCCCATTCCCATGTGTTTAAGTCTGTTGCTATGACTAAACTAGCATGACTATGTCAACTAGATAGTATTATTTAAAGCCTCTTATACTATTTCTAATAAAAAACACACATGATTACAGCCAATTTTTACTTAAGCTACATTATCAATCTATTATCTTTATGTGTATCTTACTATGTTTGACACAAGTTAACCAAAAACTACCTTATGTCCTAATTGCCAACAAGCCAACTGTTCAGTCCCTACTTGAGGATTTTCTCTAGGATAACATCATATGATATCCTTCTTTGTTACCCCTTGTGTCACGGCCCATAAGGGAGTCCGGCTGGACTCCCACAGGGGAGGCAGGCCGGGCCTGAAAGGCCATGTACACAATAGGTGCTATGCAGACCAGGTAGTTTAGAGCAGTGACTAGGGGACACCAACTCCTAGTATGGGGCACAACTTGGTTGGCCAGCCCCAATACTGTTATGTAGACAACCCCCAGCTTGCTGAAGTCCTGGGCGGGAGGCGCGTCAGGGAGAGGAGGGGCAGTTGGTATATCCTTCATTACTGGTGGTAGATCCAGTTGATAAGGATGGAAATACTCCAGGTCAAGGGCGCAGGGCGGTATGGCAAGGACAACAGGAGTATGGCCAGGAGGATATGGGTATGCAAGCTTGTATTGAGTAGTGTATTCACAAATAGATGCAAAGAGAATAATTAAATTTGAGCAAAAATAGACAATTCCTGCAATAAGATAATGATTTCTAGGCATAAACTCGCTTTATTAAGATGTCAACAGTGAGGAGGGCTTCTCCCCCTCACTACTTATACTTACTGATGATTCTATGGCCTTTTGTGCCACCAGAGAACTGATGGCATCATTTAGAGTTGGATTTGAAATTTTAACCGGAATTTGTGTGCTTGGCCAAGAGGGCGAGATCTCATTGGCTGCTATAACATAAAACTTTTAAATTTTGCAGCATGGCAAGTTACTACAGTTATTTTTAGCTCCCACAATGAATAGATTGTCCAATTGTGTGATTGAACAATTGCGCTCCTGATGTGCCATTTCCTGATAGGCAGGTGGCCCAAATTTGATAACAGGCTCAATGCCAGGGATTCAAGGATTGTGTGCCTCTCAAATCCCAGGCCATTCACTAGTCAAAAGGGGGGTATTTTTCCCTGGAAAGTGCTTTGTGGGGGTTTTTGAGCTGCATGTTTAATCACCTCTAAGGAGGCCAACTGACTGTCCAGGGCACCCTGTGCCCTGACGTCATCCCCTACCATAGTTGAGCTTGCAGAGCACAACTCTTTATTCCAAGACTTATATTCTTTTATTAGGATGATGGCATTCTCTAGGTTGGACTCAGGTTCCCAATTATTCTCTTCATGGGGTATCCTTTCCATTTGATCAGGAAGTGAGGTTTTTGGTATCAGAGTTTGTGTTCCAGGATAGCTTCAACCTTGTGTTCTGTGAAGCTTCCTATTTTGATGAGTGGGGGAGCTGTTCTCACTATCTGGTGCAGGAGAGAGGTTCCTTTCTTTTTTTGATAACAGGGAGCAGTGGAATACACTATGAATCTTCCATCTGGGGGGAGTTCTAGTTGGTATGCTACGGTGCCAATGCGTTGTAAGACTTTGTAAGGACCTGTTTGACAGGGGCTCAAGTTAGCGCAAGGAGCAGTGGTCTTGATGTTCTTAGCGCTGAGATACACAAGGTCTCCTACTTCAATTGGGGCTAGGGATTTGTTTCTTGTTAAAAAATCCTTGTATACTTGTACTGCTCTTATCAGGTTCTTGGCGCATTCTTCTTGGCACATGTGGATGTTGGTAACCCAGTTTTGTCCTTCTGGGTTGATGGCTTACTCTGTGGGGGAGCATCCCATGTGGGGTTGAATCTGTAGTTGGCTTTGAAGGGGGACATACCAGTGGAGCTGTGGTCTTGGTTGTTGTACACAAACTGAGCCATTGATAAGTGGTTTACCCAATTGTTCTGTTCTGAGTTAACGTAGCATTGTAAGTACTATTCAAGGACCTGGTTCATTCTCTTGGTCTTTCTGTCACTCTGGGGGTGGTATGCAGTAGACAACAGTCTTTTTATTCCCAAGTCCTTTAGAATTTGGGCCCAAAACTTAGAGGTGAATTGTGGGCCTCTGTCTGAGACCACTTCTTGTGGAAGTCCATGGATCATGAATACTTGGTTACAGAATAGAGTGGCAGTTTCCTTTGAAGTTACTTTGGTTGTTGTTGGAATGAAGTGAGCCATCTTAGTGAAGCAATTGACAATTACAAGGATGGTGTTGAATCCTTTTGAATTTGGTAGCTCCAAAATGTAGTCCATGGAAACTGACTTCCAAGGGCCTTCTGAAATATGAAGGGGTTGTAGTAATCCTTCTGCCTTTCCTCACTTAGGTTTGGTACGTCTGCATGTCTCGCAACCACTGAGGTATCCTTTGATCTCTGGCTTCATCCTGAGCCAAATGTAGGTTCTCTGAATCCCTTTGAGAGTCTTTGTACGTCCAGGGTGTCCTGGCATGGGGGAGTTGTGGTATTCCTTCAGTATCTCTAAGCGCATTGGGCCTTCTGGTACATAGGTGCGTCCATGTAGCTGCAGGGTGTTTCCATGTAGGGAGTAACCATTTTGGTAGTATCAACTGTTGATATCTTTCTTTAGGTCTTCCATGATGAAGATGCAGTTCTGGTCTACGGTCTGAGCTAGTTGGATTTTTTCTCTTCTACTGGCTAGCCCCAGGAATAGGAGCATTGGCTCAATTATGTTTGGGGACAGCAAGGATTTAGTGTTGAATTCTTCAATCTCTTTGGCACTAGGAAAAAGTTTGACTCTTTGGCTTAAGGCATCTGTTACAATGTTGATCTTGCCAGGCTTGTAACTGATTGATAAGTTGTAATCTGCTAGGAATAAGGCCCATCTAGCTTGTCGCTGATTTAGTTGTTGTGGCTTGAAGAAGTATGTCAGGTTCTTGTGATTGGTCATGATTTTCACAGGGTGGTTGGCGTCACACAAGTATCTTCTCCAATGCTTCAAGGACTGGATGATAGTAACATCTATTTATTGTAGATGGGGTAGTTTAACTCAGGTGGAATGAACTTCCTTTATTAGTAAGCTACAGGGTGCAGCTTACTATCATGCCCCTCCTGAAGCAACACCCCCCAACGCAAAGTCAGAGGCTTCTGTTTGCACAATGAAGGGCTTATTGTCAACTGGCATTGCCAAGATGGGGAGGAAACAAAGGGGTTCTTTAGTGACTCAAATGCTTTTTTGGCGGCATCATCCCACACAAAGGGATGTTTCTCAGAGGTGAGGCAGGTCAAGGGCAAGAAGATTGAAGAAAAAATTTGGACAAATTCCTGGCAGAAGTTTGCCAGGC
The DNA here is from genome assembly GCA_014839935.2 of Entomophthora muscae. NCBI lineage: Eukaryota > Fungi > Entomophthoromycota > Entomophthoromycetes > Entomophthorales > Entomophthoraceae > Entomophthora > Entomophthora muscae. The sequence continues at coordinate 8,546 of QTSX02001053.1, read as the reverse complement.
CCAGGAAACTTCTGACCTCCTTGCGGTTCTTAGGTTCAGGCCATGATGCCACGGCCTCTATTTTATCAGGCGTCATTGTGAAGCCTTCTTTCAGTACATTTTACCCCAGGAACTCTACTTCTTCTTGGAAAAAATCACATTTCTGGAGCTTAACAAAGAGTCTGTGTTACTTGAAGCATTGGAGGACAGCTTGAAGGTGTTCAACATGTTCCTCAGGTGTGCAACTGTAAATGAGGATGTCATCTAAGTAGGCTATGCAACACTAGTCCTTGAGTCCTCCCAAGACACGTCCACCATAGTTTGAAAGGTACTGGGTGCGTTGCACAGCCCAAACAGCATAACCAAGTATTCAAAAAGACCTTGCCTAGTCTTGAAGGCAGTTTTTCATTTGTTGCCAGGCCTGATCCAGATCTGGTTAAAGGCGTCCCTCAAATCAACCTTTGAGAAAACATTGGCTCCTGAAAGCTGGTCTGAGAGGTCTTTGGCATTGGATACAGGTATCTGTTCTTCACTGTGATGCTGTTTAGGTCCTGGTAACTGACACAAGGATGTAAGTTGCCACCCTTCTTTTTAACAAACAATAGAGGGGAAAACAAGGAGATTTGGAGACACATATATATCCCTTATTCAACATCTTGTACAAGTACTCTCTTAAGGCGGCTTGTTCCTTCATATTACAACTATAGACTGGTCCATGCTTAGGTTGGGTTCTGGGGAGGAGGTCAACGGCGTGGTCAAACTGGCTATGTTTTGGCAAGGTGGTGGTTTCTTCTTTGAAGAAGATGGGCTCCCAAGGCTTCAAACCTTTTAGGATCTCAGCTTTGCAGGATTCCATGGTGATGTTGTTTAGCTCAGGCGTCTGCTGAGGGTTCAGGCAGGGGACCTCTAATGTTTGGCTCTCATGAGTGACAGTCACTTGATGGTTCTTATATTCCAAGTTCAGCTGGTGATCAACCCACCATTCAAAACCTATCACTACAGGTTTGGGAAGCTTCTCCATGACGTAGAATCTGGTGGGCAGTAATCTCTTGTTTAACTTCAGGGAGACAAACTCTTCACATTTGTGGGACAGGTCTGTTGTCTTGTTACCCAGGGTTACCAGTCAGGAATTTCCCTGGATTGGTACACCAAGTTCCTCAGCTAGGCTACGTTCCATGTAGTTGAGGGTTGCCCCACTGTCTAGGAGAGCTACAGTGTTCACCTCATGGTCATTATAACATAAGGTAGTGTCAATGATAGAATAAGATTGTGAAGCGTTATTTATTGCTGAGATAGTTGCTCCTTGGGTTCCATTGGAGCGGCTAGTGCAGTCCTTAGATAAATGGCCACTCTGGTGGCAATAAAAGCATAGTTCACTTCTGATGTGGCATTGGTACTCCTCAGGGGTCATGTTCAAACGGGGCCTACTTGTACCAGGGGTTTGGTTGTTCTGGGGTTAGCCAGTGTGGTACCCTTGTTTTTGGCTGACGTCCATGCCTCTGGCAATAGCCAGGAGCTTGTCTTTGGGAAGGTCACATCAGTGGTGTCTCATTAGGCTGGCATGGTGTGGGTTCAGACTGTTTCTGAAATGCAAGCCTGATATGTTGTCAGGAATCTCAGCTGCATCTGCCAGGCGTAGAAATTGTTGTATATAGGTCTCCAGGTTGTCTCTTCCCTGGGTCAGGCAGATGAGCCCCATGTAGGCTTGGGTCTTGGCCCCAGCAGGGGTAGTTGCAGAGTTCATTCTCTCCAGGAATTGGTCGTAGGAAAGTATGAAGTCTGGGTCTTCCTCAAGGCAGGTCAAGAAGGTTTCTCTGGTATTGTCCTTCAGTTGGGCAGCCACCATCATAACCTTCTGGGCGTTGTCTCTGAAGCTCTTGGGGTGGGCGCAGAATAAGGTGTTTATTATGATCATTCCTTTTGTGAAACCAGCCAAGTCCAATTTTGGCAGGTCAGGAAAGGTCGTGGGGGCAGCAGTATTCTGGTTAGAGGTGGAGATGGTCACAGTCTGGACTTGGGATGGCTTGGCAACAATTTCTTCTTGGCATTTGTTTGTTTCTTGTTTCTTGGTCAAATACTGTCTTAGGTAGTAAGCTGAGGTCATAAATAAAAGCATACAAGATGCCCCTATAATCAAAGAAGAATAGGGACCCAGGTTTACTAGTTTAGATAGGGTTGACATACTATCACAACCCATACTGGAGTCTGGCTGGACTCCCACAGGAGAGGCAGGCCGGGCCTGAAAGGCCACGTACACAATAGGCGCTATGTGGACCAGGTAGTTTAGAGCAGTGGCTTGGGGACGCCAACTCCCATTATGGGGCACAACTTGGTTGGCCAGCCCCAATACTGTTATGTAGACAAACCCCAGCTTGCTGAAGTCCTGGGTGGGAGGCGCGTCAGGGAGAGGAGGGGCAGTTGGTATATCCTTCATTACTGGTGGTAGATCCAGGTGATAAGGATGGAAATACTCCAGGTCAAGGGCGCAGGGCGGTATGGCAAGGACAACAGGAGTATGGCCAGGAGGATATGGGTATGCAAGCTTGTATTGAGTAGTGGATTCACGAATAGATGCAAAGAGAATAATTAAATTTGAGCAAAAATAGACAATTCCTGCAATAAGATAACAATTTCTAGGCATAAACTCGCTTTATTAAGATGTCAACAGTGAGGAGGGCTTCTCCCCCTCACTACTTATACTTACTGATGATTCTATGGCCTTTTGTGCCACCAGAGAACTGATGGCATCATTTAGAGTTGGATTTGCAATTTTAACCGGAATTTGTGTGCTTGGCCAAGAGGGCAAGATCTCATTGGCTGCTATAATATGAACCTTTTGAATTTTGCAGCATGGCAAGTTGCTATAGTTATTTTTATCTCCTGCAATGAATTAATTGTCCAATTGCACAATCAAACAATTGTGCTCCCAATGTGCCATTTCCCAATAGGTAGGTGGCTCAAATTTGATAATTGGCTCAATGCTAGGGATTCAAGGATTGTGTGCCTCTCAAATCCCGGGCTATTTGCTAGTCGAAAGGGGGGTATTTTGTCCTGGAAAGTGCTTTATGGGGGTTTCCAAGATGCATGTTTAATCACCTCTAAGGAGGCCAGCTGACTGTCCAGAGCACTCTGGGCCCTGACACCTTGCCCTGCTGTTGCCAACAACATTAGATTATTTGCGAGTAAGAATATACCTATTCCCTACCCAAGTATTCTGCCAACTGAAGACTTTGTCCTTTCCCTCAACTTCACTACCCTCAATAGTATGTCCTTAAGACCAAATATTTTCCTTTGATATAAGTAGAGTACAACACTTGCTGTCCTGATTTTATATGATTATTAACCAGTCAAGGATTATTGATTAAGAATTTCTCTGATATCTCTTGAATAGGGATCCCTTTTGTTAGATCACTGTGTTTCACACACAATAGGATATTCAATCTCTTTACAGCCTATTGATATAGTATCTAGAATAGGGGATTATATTCTGGTGGTGGTCCATCTATTTTCTTATATGGTTATTATGACAATAATTATATCAGTCAACCCTAATTAATCAGGATTTTACTAAAACATTAAAAAACATTCCATAGCTTATTGAGGTATAGTGATGATTATTGTAGATAATTTTGAACAGGCACATATTTAAAAAACAGTTGTTTTTTAACCCTTGGTAATTGATCTTAACTTGGGCCCAAAAAATACCTGGATATACCTACTTGTGAAATGCTAAACTCATTCTTTAAAAATCAAAATTTTACAGTTTTTTGACAAAGAAAATTAGTATATTTTGGACATAAAATATTCAATCTTTACAAATTAAATATGATATAAAAAACTCTGGGAATGTATTTAATATGATATTTAAATTTATATATAGTTTCTTGTGTAATTAATAAAAGAAAAAATAGCTAAAACTATATCTTTTAATCACAGAGAAAAATATTCTTAAATAGAAAAACAATAATATTACTTATTTTTTTGTCCACTTTTAAACATAATCATACATTATACATCTGAGTAAGAACTGTTCTATGACTGGCTATAGTAAGTTTTTATAGAAAAAATACATTTATTAACAATTGTTGTACATAACCAATTGAAATAAAGATGATTTTGATCAAATAATTTTATTGTCTAAGGTCAATTTATAATTTTACAAGTCTTTATTGTAAATTCACTACCTCCTTTGGCTTTGGATTGTACCATTCTCCTGTGCCACACTAAGAAAAGCCTCAAAATACCTGCCAAACTGCTTAATTACTCAGGGGATTTGGTGAACACTGTAAATGAGAGATTTTTTCTAGCTTATCCCGCAAATCCTCTGGCTCTAGTTGCCCCGCCCTGGGAAGAAACAATGATTAATTTGGATTTTTTGCTGGCATGGTGTTGCCCACTTTTAAAACAATCAGAAACAATCAATCAAACAACACCACATTGATGCACAGAAAGTCAAATGAATCTCAAATGCCTGGGAGGCCCTCCAGACAATCATGTGTAGCTGTGGAAATTATCTTAAAATCTTCCTGTACTCCTGGCCTTGGCCAGCAAAATTTCTCCTCCAGCCAATTGGATACAATTCAAGTGGTCATGTGACCAATCCCTAGCAACTCACCCCCTTTTAACAAAGCAAGGTGACTTTGAGTCACCTGCTTGTCAATTTCCTAATCATATAAAATTTGGGACTATTTGCTTGAACCTTTGTTTATTTTATTCAAAAACTCTGCTTTGGGGTTCTCTTAATCTTTAGCAAAGAGGTGGTTTTTTCCTCAAAAATCTTACCTTATTCTGATCCTGTTCAAACCCAGAGTCTCCTCAAAACCCCCTAGGAGAAGTTTTAGAACATAGTTGTTGTCTAAATATAATTACATTTTTGAAAATATTGTTTGAATCTAAAATTCAAGTTAAAAACTAATATAAAACTTACTTTTATCTTGTAATTTCCTTGAGTTTAATCAAATTCAAGCCCACTTTTACCTTTGTTAACACCCAAGCCACATGAGACCTTCTACAAGGTCCCCAAAGCTCTCTGAACCAATCTTGCCAAGATTTGATTGTAATAATCATTGTTACATCAATTTTTATTATAAAGAGGCTTGAAAACCTGATGGTGCAGATCCTGAATGGATTAGACATTAAGTTGTCCACTTAGGGATTGAGCAACAAAACAATTGTGTAATTGCTTCTTCTCAAGACCAATTTAATAAGGTTAACTACATTTAAAACGCCCATAAAACGGGTGTTTGAGTTGTCTATTGAATGTACTTCAGAACAGGCTTTACTTCCGAGGTTAATTATAGAAACAACGTAAATAGAGCCACATGCCTCCATAAGGAAAGCCACATGAAAACTATTGTTCCATCATGTGGGACTTTCTAATGTGCCTGTCCACTCTTCTTCATTAGGAATGCCCTTCTGTCTGTGCCTCATTTCCCCTGGTGCAAATTCCCCTGCATTATACTATATAAGCATCTCACTATCAAATAAAGCACTAGTTTTGTCATAATACCTTATATTCTTTTATCCTATCTAAAGACTGCCACTATACCATCTACAGGTATAGTATTAAGAAATATGTTCCTGACTAACTTTTTGTAGAATTTGAACCCCTTGTTGCTACAAATACAGCATTGGCGCTCATGTCTTTCCACACCAACAGCCCCCACTCCTGTGGTTCTTTCAATGAGGAGGGAGGAATGCCCCTGGCTGAGCCTTCCACCACTGCTTCCCCCTATTACCAGGCAATGGTCTTCACTGCTGCCAATGTCCATGCTGGAAAAAGAGCAGGTGCTCCCTATGTCCTACCCCTCTTAGCCACTTCATGCCAGAACATCAGTGCCCTTAAGCCATTTTTTGGTCAACCCTTGATCCTGAAAGCCCCTGCCCATTTGGAGATAACCACCAACTCCTCTCCTTCTGAGGACGCTATCCATAGTACCGTCCAAGCCATGGACTCTGGTGCTGCTGGCAATGGTTCTTGCTCTGAACATCTGGCTATTCAGCAAGCTTCTACTGGTAACTCCTTGGTTTGCTTTCATAACCTCTCCCAGGTCAACCCTGACCAACTTTGTTGTGACCTCTGCACTGTCAAACATATCAAGGACTATTTACAACAGTTCACTCACCCTGCTGTATGTCACAACTGAATGCACCTGGGTTACATCCAAAGCCTAGTGCATGACTAAGGAATACTGGTATCCAATCAACAAATGTTCCTCCAGGTCCTTTACTCTGAGCTTGGCAATACTTTCACCCCCGTGAATCAATACCTGGTCAAAGTTACCAACACCCAGAATACCATGCTGCAATGGATTGCCACCATCAAGAGGGGAATAGCTAAACTAGTTCCAGTGCATGTGATACAGACCCTCATCCATCAGGGTGTAGACACCAATTGGATTAGTGTGGTTACCACCCACATGCTTGAGACTGGTCCCATGGTTTGAAGCCTGACTCATGAGGTGGAAGTCCTAGCCCGTTGCCTTGCCACCATCCCCTTGTTCATCCCCACATCTACCGCTACAGACAACTCCCCCTCTAGCAAAATTCTTGGCTGTGACATCCTTGAGCTCTTTGATCACTACAAGAAGATGCAGACAGAACTGGTCCAGCAAAGAGCTGATCTTGCTTTTCTTTTTGATGGCTATCACACTGTGTCAGAGCTCCAGGATTGTCTCAAACTTCAATAATCATATGATAGAGCTGATAGCCATACCCAAGCCAGGAAGGACAAGGAAGTGATAGCCTTGCTTTAAGCCAAGCTTGTCACCCATGTAAGACGCATTACCTCTCTGAAAGATGACTTGGATATCACCCATCAGGAGAACAAGGCCTATCAGGATGAGCTGGACAAGCAGCAACTTCTTCTGGACACCTTCCAGAGCCAATTGGATAGAATGGACAGTAAGATTATTGCCACCAACTTACAGGCTATGTCCATCAACTCCAAGAGTCTCCACAGTCCACTAAGGTCCTCCAGCCCTGAGTTCTATCATAGCTACAGAAGCAATGATGGCAACACTTGGTTGGCTCCCAACACTGTACAAGTATTGGAGCCTATGTTGGAGTCTGAGGACAACGTCCTGGCCACTCCTAAAGCCTCTTGGGCTGCTCAAGACAGAGAAGGTGAACACAAAGCTCAGCAAGAGGAAAACCGTTAATGTGCCTCTGAGGCTAGGTTTGCTGCCTCTAACCTCAGCTGTTCTCATCTCACCCGCTCCCCAGTGAGGATCACTCCTGCTCCCATCCAACATGGCTCTAACAACTTCAATACCGTCAATCTCCCCAAGTTTGACTGCAAGAGTCATGTGGCCATGTTCTTACGCCTATACCAAAACTTCATGTATGGTGCTGACAATGCCATGAGGGTTTCACAATCATCAAGGGTCTGGATGCTGAAACTTAAACCATTATCTTTTCACGCCTCTCTGAGAATTGCTGGACCTTTGCCAACATCTCCAGAGCCTTGACAGAGGAATTTGGTAGCCAAGAAGCCCTTCTTAGTTGCAAAATGGACTTTGCTGACACCAAGCTAAAGGTGGGGGAAACCCTAGAAGACTTCGCTTATAGGTTCTACCTTTAAGCTCAAACTTTTTAGTCTATGAGTGCTGTATAATTTATTGATTTGCAGTTAGCACTCCTCAATTCTGTACATGTTAACCGGGAGCTATCCCTGGCTCTTAATTCGGGCATATACAACTCTTGCACTGTGCCAGATCTGATTCTCCTTCTAAACACCTACAAGGAGGAGTTTGAGGTCCCTCTCCCTGAAGGCCGCCCCACAACAAGCTGAGTACAGACCCCGCACAGCTGTGGAGATGTCCAAGCTTTCTGACAAGGTTGGACCCACACCAGCCAACAATGCTCCCCATACTTGCTTCAAATGCAATATGGCTGGCCACTTCTCTTGGGAATGTAAGTTCCCTTGCCAAAAGGTCCACCATGTAGGTATGGAAGAGCTGAGGAGGACTACGCCAGGGACACTGATATTGAGGAGGACAATGAGGATCAGTCAAAAAAATACTAAGCAGCCAGGACAAGGAGAACTCCTTGGCTGCATTTGTAATTTTGACACCCTTATCACCCCCCATACTGCTGCCCCCAACAAACCTACCCAGAGGCCTGCCGCTTTACCTTCCTCTGAGGCAATCCCTAAGGATGAACCCTCCCTGATTGACTTTGACTCCCAACCAATACATGAGGATGCAGAGTCTGAAGGAGATCAAGAGGACCTCTTATATGAAGTACTCACGGTCAACACTTGAACTCATCATACTACACTTCAATCTGAGGTGTTCATCCCCCAAATAGATCAGAAAACAGTGTCCTTACCCTATGCCAAACAACTGGCTTAACCAGGTGTTGAAGTCACTCATGAGGAAGACAGTGCTGAAAAACTGGCCAAGCTGCTTTGGACAGTACACATCTTGGCCCCTCTAGAGTCCCTCAAGGAAGCAAGCCCAGCAGTGGGAGCTGCCATGGCTACCTTCCTGGAGAAGTTCAAAGGACTAAGCGTACACCAGGTCTCAAAGATTGTGGAGATCAGAGAGGACTTCTAGGATTGCACC
>QTSX02001052.1:0-54706 GCA_014839935.2 Entomophthora muscae | reverse complement strand
ACTACCTGGCTCAAGTCCACCAATAAACTTCTATTTCAAGCCCAAATTTCTTATTTCCAAACTAAAATCCCCAGCAAGCTTGATAAAGCCCAAACCAAAATAACACTACTAATCTTCATTGGCCAATTTAACCTCACATTTATTAATTTAAACTTATAATTGTACCTAATCATCACATAAGCTAAACACTGCTACTTGATCCATCAATAACCCACATCATTTAACCCAATCCAAATACCCACCTTGGCATCTGATCCAAGGTGGAACCTATACAAAAACCCCTGCCAGCTCCCTGATGAATCCCAGTATAAGTCAAAATTTCATCTGGAGCCAAGGGTCCCTGCCAGTATGATGCCTCACAGCTGTTCCACCACTTTTGACAACTACATCTTCAATCAATAGAAGTTTTGCTTGCCCCAATCTAAAGTTTACAGGATAGCCAATGAAGCTTAAATCACTTAAGAACTGGATAAAAAGCTCTAAAAACCCCTGGATATCTCTCCAAAGCTAAAATAGGGGATACACTTCTAAAACCATGTCACCTAGAAGCTGTCAAAACTGCAGGTTGACCCCCTGGTAAATCTCTGCACAAGAGACACATTGCCCCTCAATTCAACTATCCTGAAACACCCAGCCAAAAGAAGAAGTCAACCTAATTTTTCAAACATGGAAACAAAAACTGCAATAATACAAATCCAGAGTGAAATCAATCTAGCACCTAACTCTTTAGTAGGATCAAGCCACTTCCTACCTATCCAAGCAGGTGATCAGCAGGCACCTTGCTCCTCCCAGAATGTCCACCTAAGCTATGTAACTTTCCATACCATAATAAAGACATCATCCAGCTTCCAAAAATCCTGGGTAACTGTCACAAGTGACAAACTGCTATCAACTATGCTTATTGAAAGGCCTCAACTACGGGATTCAAACCCTGGCTCTCTGCGGGCTGCCAGCCTTCAGGGCCAGCTGCCCGGCTGCCCGCAGTTTTTTGGGCTTGAACCAGAGCAGGATTTGACTTCGGAGAATCCTTTAAAGCTTGGAAAATCAAATTCACCTACATCAATACCTCCCACGCCAAAGGATCCTGACAACTCGACCAATCAACAGGCGGGTCCAGCCACAGATCCCAGGATAACTTGGGCCCATGCGGAAGGGAAACCCGAGAACCTTCCCATAGAATGCAGACCACCCAGAGACAACCAATCCCACAACCTGACTAGGAAAGTTGAGCATTCTCAGTTCAAGCCAGCCAATGGAATAACTCCTGCAATTGATGCTACCAAAGACTGGGAAGACCTGGTGAACGGAAAAACCCGGGACAAGGAAATTTGTGAAAGGTTTACCATGACAGATGGGCATACTTATAAACTAGACCACCAGGAAGATGCCTATTGCCATTCTTGCAATAAAATGACATGAACCTTTGGTTAAACAAGGTCATACCATACTTATTATTAGTTCTGTTTTATTTCCAGCCTACGTCTTGCAATTCTGCACCCCACACCTGTCTACCCCAAGAAACCGTGGACCAGCCGCCAGACCTTTACCGTCCACCAGGAGCTCCCTTTGGCCCAGTACATTTCACCAAGTACCCATCCACCCAGCCTGGCATATTCTGAGTTTACTCTAGAGGAAATCCTGATCCACAACCCCAAAGCTAGAACTAGAGAGACAGAAGTCCTTTACAGAGAGGGTACCAAAATCATCTGGCCCCCTCTGCTATTCCGAGACAAGTATAATTTCCGGCCTGCATATTTGGTTCCAATGACACCACCCCACACCCTGCGGCCCAACCGCCCGCAAGAATCTGTTGCCACTAATGAATCCACTTCCATCCAGATATTTGGGGTGATGTATATCACCCTCACTGGATTGATTGATTTCATGGTGCCTATGAGCAGACCTTGGGCAGTCCTTGGAAAATTGGTATCTTATATTGTAAAGTTAGCCCCAATATTGTGGTGGGCTCTCCCTGCTGGGCCCACGGGCCGTCCACCCACAAGTTCTCTGGAACCCCCCACAGGTTGGATCCCTGACACTAACTCTACTAACACCGCACAGCTACATCATTGGTATCACCAGAAGGTTTTCCATCATACACCACCATTGTTTAAATTCTCCCAGCTTCCTGTACCCACCCCAACCAACAGATATACCATAGGACCCAAGTCCAGGCTCCCCCTACACTGGGCACTGTACACACTAGAGGCAAAAATTCCTGAAGGGTGTTTCCTCCACAAGAACACAGTGTCTTGGTGGCCATCTTGAACATGGTATCCAAAAACTGGTCCGTTCAGGTACCACTTCAGGACCTAGACCAGTAACAAGAGCATCATGCTCCACATGTGTGTGATAATTGAAAAGCCACCTAAATCCTTCCTGGTTGGATTATAATAGCTGTATCACACTGTTAAACAATCAGTTCAGGACGGCTGAACTATGCGCTAAAAACCTAGGATTCTGGATTTTGGATGAGTGCTCCCAAATTGGGTTGAACCATGTGAAGCTTCACATGGGGAGCTGTTATGAAGGTGTGGGCTGATGTTGTCCAAGAAGAGGATGGTTTCCTGGGAGAGTTAAATGCTTGTTTTTTGTTTGTTTTCCCAGCTGTAGTGACCGGGGGGTTTGCTCAACTGGGGTGGTTATGTAAAGTCACTTCCCCCTTTGGCTCTGGATCAAGCCATCTTCCCTGGCCAAGAAAAAGGTTGCTTCAAGATCCTGCTAAACTACATAGCGCTATGGGGGATTGGATGCACACAATTGATGAGAGATTTTCTGGCATACCCCTCTCTTCCTTCTGAGCTCTCCTTGCTGCCACTCCCTCTGACCCTGGAGGCAACACTGGTTGATTTGGACTATCTTTTGGCTTGGGAACACCACCACGTGAAAATTATTATACTGTCCAAATCATCTTTCTCCATATTGGCACCACCATCTGGTTTCAAATCTGGTAAACACCTGGGCCAATGTTGTGTTCTGAGGCGTGGCACAGATACACAACAGGGAATACCAACCTTAGGATTGGATTTTTAATAAGTCTCAGTTAGAATGGCAGGGAAAGCTATGCAATTACCTTGTTGCCCTGATTGAATAATATTTAATAGACATGGCTAGAGAGGCGCCAAAGTACTGGGAGACACAAAGACAAAATTTGAATAGAACTTAAGTTTTATTAGTGAATGAGAAATAGAATATATAGTGGTTGATGATACCACAAAACGCTACCAGGACAGTAGGATCACTTGCCACAAGCATGAGTGGGGCAAGTGAGTTGCGCAGAATCAGGAAACTGAATAATTGAATCTCCAAATTTGGAATCAGTGTAAAGTTACGCCTCCCCCTTGGGCCTCTACTTCAATCCTCACCAAATGCTTGGGGATCTCTGACAACTTGCGCCTGTATATTTTCCAAAGATTTACTGAAAAAACCCAAGAAAGGTCCTCACACTATTAACTGCAGAATTAGTTTGAAATCCCCCACCTAACCCACCCAAGAGACACCTCTGGTTAAATATCATGTGCAAGAGTAGTTGGGAGCAGTGTTAATTGCATTCAAGACAGGTTCCTCAATTTTTAGTTGGGTCAGTTTTCTCTTTGATTTTGTCCATTCAGATTTTTCCAGATTTTCCTGCCTCAAGAGATGCATCCATATTCTCTCATATCATTGGTCAATAAGTTTTGGACATCCAACTTCCCATCCAAATTCCATCCCTTTAAATGAATACAAGAGTTGTGAAAGACCTTGCTTCATCATTCTCTACTCTAATAAAGTTCAAAATTTGTTAGTCTAATCTGACCATTTAGTTTTTTCTGTTGCTTTTAGTTTTCAGTCAATTCCTTTCCCTCCTTTGGCCTCCCAGAATTTGTTGGCAATAACCTTTTGGTTGTTGCTGAAACCACAAATTTTGTTGTTTTTGAGAGCTTGGTTTTATTTCCTCTTAACCTGCTCCCCAATTCTCACAGTCAGACTCATTTTGAGAGACAAAAGCAAAAGAGAGAGATTTGTCCTCAAAATAACCCATTGGAGGCAAAATTGAAACATGGTGGATGGCAGCATTCACAACATTGACCCCCTCTAGATTGGCCTTAGGAGGTGATACTTGCAAAGGAACTTGGCATGTATGCAGGAAAACATTTGACCACTAGAGAGGAGATTTACAGTATACTCTGATCCTTGCTTGAAGGTCACTTCTAAGGGCCCAACCCACAACAAGTCTAGTTTGTGAGTGCCTCCTTCTACTCTATGCTGATAGTAAAGAACATGATCCCCAATGTTGAACTCAGGCAAGGGAGATTGTCCAGCATTGTCAGGAGATAGTTCAAGCATCTTGGTCTTATATGCAGATGTGCAGGCAGTGGCCTGAATATCAATTGTTTGGTTGACTAGATCTTTGATATGGTTGTCAGGGTTCATGGCCTTATTAGAGGAGGGGAGCCCCCAGGAGCAACAGAGTGGTGGCCTCACGCTCATACAGCATAGCAAAGGGGGAGTACCTGGTGACACAATGTTTGATAAGGCAATAAGCAAAGAGAGCAGCAGGTAAGTATAGATCCCAGTTTGCAGCGTCAGCATAAGCAAGTTTCCTCATGATAGAGACCAGAGTCAAGTTTGCACACTCAACCACCCCATTGGTAGAAGGATTATAGGGGCAGAGAAAGACTGATGAGACCCCAAAGCCTCAAAAACAGAGGTCACTAACTTAGCGTTAAAGTTAGTCCTATTGTTGGACAATAACACTAGAGGACAGCCATGGCAATAGAATATGTCTTGCAACAGAAAGGCGGCAGTTGTCTTAGCAGTGATGTCCTTAGTAGGGCAAGCTTCTACCCACTTGCTAAAATGATCAACATCAATTAAGATGAAGCGGCAGCCAGAGTGGGAACAGGGAAGAGGACCTACAGCGTCAATGCTGACAGTGTGAAAGGCATGTTAAGGAGAAACTAGTTTGAACTTGTGAGAGGCAGTTCAAGGTCTCTGGAGCTGGCAGTTATGGGAACTAGCAATGACATCTGGAATCAGCAGTCAAAGATTTTCCAAGATGTAATTTTTCTGGAGCCATTCATAGGTCTTGGAAATGCCTCCATGTCCTGTCTTCTTATGAACTTGGAGCACCAGCAAAAGGCAAAGACTAGGCCATACATAAGGCAGGTATTGATCTTGCACTTTTTTGAAAAGCTGGTTATTGCAAATGAGGGTGTCTTTGGATAGTTTGGACAAAGCAATTTGAACTTCTTCCATCTTGCTCTCCCAAGAAGAAGGATATCCAATTAACTGATACAGTCAATCAGCCTCAGCAGGGTGTAGAGCAAGGATGGGCATTCTGGGTAATCCATCTGTGTTCTGATGTTAATCCTGTGACAATTTAGCATAGTGAAGTTGTAACCTTGCAGGCAGAGAGCCCATCTAGCTAGTCATTCATCTGGTTTCTTAAGCTGTTGTAGCCACTTACAAAAAGCGTGGTAGTGTGACCACAGCAAAATGGGTGCCATAAACATAATGGTGGAACTTTTTGACTGCATGTAACATAGCAAGGCACTTTTTTCTGTGACACTTTAATTCTTCTTGTGATTATTTAGAACACAAGAAGTATAAGCTACAAGGTGATCCACACCCTCATCATCCAGTTGAGACAAGATGGCTCCAATGACCAGGTCACTAGCATCAGTATATAGGATGAATTCCTTATTGTAATCAGGATATACTAGGATAGGGGATCCTTAAGTTTTTGCTTAAGGGTCTCAAAGGCCTGTTGCTTGCTGGCAGTCCATTTTAAAGGGACATTACACAACAGCTGGACCAAGGGTTTGTTAGTGTCAGCAAAATTGGGGATGAACTGCCTGTAGTATCCCATCATGCCCAGAAAGACTTGGACTTCTTGTAGGTTGGTGGGCGGAAGCATTTTGTTGATGGCCTAAACTTTCTTAGTCATGGGGCAAATTCCAGTCTGAGTCACCTCATGTCCCAAGAATTCAAGGCATTCCTTGAAGAAGACGCACTTGGAAGGTTTTAGCTTAAGGCCAGCTTCTCAAATCTTTATGAAAACCTCTTTGAGATGAGCCAGGTGATCAGTGAAGGTAGGGCTGAAAATCGTTATATCATATAAGTACACTAGGACACATGAGAGCTTCAAATCATGGAGGATGGAGACCATGGCTTGTTGGAAAGTAGCTGGAGCATTGCAGAGTCCCTGCGGTATTCACGTAGGCTCAAACAATCCTTTGGAAGTGATGAGCGCAGGCTTCTGTATATCCTTGGGAGAGAGATCAACTTGCCAGTACCCAGAGGCTAGGTCCATAGCAGAGAAGAACTTGGAACCCCCAAGGCAGCAGAGAGCATCATCAATGCATGGTAAGGGGTAAGGAATCCTTTTTGGTTAAAGAGTTCAATTGTTGGTAGTCCATCACAATACAATGATCTTCATCCTTCTTTTTTAGTATGAGCAAGGGGGAGGCCCATGGGCTTTGGTAAGGGGCAAGTAGTCCAGTGTCTAGAAGTTGTTTGAGCTCTTTAGAAACCTGAGCATCCTCTACACAACTGTGGCAATAAGGTTTAGCATGGAAGGGGTGAGCGTCACCAGTATCAATCTGGTGAATGACGCCTTTGACTAGATCATAATCAGTGCTATCTTTAGCAAAGATATCTGAAAACTGATCCAGTAGGTTGAGCACCTCTTTCTTTTGAACCGGGGATAGGTGCAGAAAGTCTTGAGCAGTGAACAAGGATAGGACTTGGGGCTTGTCCTCAGGTAAATTAAAGTCCTGGAATGTACCAAAGGGATGTAGTGATAGGACATCAGGGGCATTTGAAAACTTGTCATAGCCAACAATCTGCCCTCTAGACACATGTATGGGAAGAGCAGTTAAGTTAGCAACCAGCAATTGAACAGGGTCTTTATGAGAGACATCCAAGATTCCCGGACAGAGATACAGTTCATTGCATCCTAGCAAGGGAGGGGAGTATAAATCTAGTAATGTACACTCAGGTAGCTCATACAATATTTGGGAGTCTAGGCTTGCCTGAGATACAGGGGGATAGTTACAGCGGAAGTGGCCAAGAGAGGAATCCCTTCAGATACAGGGCAAGCCATAGGAGAACACTTCATGTTGGAGGAATGGATATGGTATTTTAGAGTGAAAACACCAGTGGGATATTCTAAGATACATGTCTTGAGGCGCTTCCTGGGAACTTTAACTGGCTCTTCAAAGATCAGAGGGACCACATACCCTAAGATAGAGAGGTAGCTGTCCTTTAAGTTGATGATCCCATTGTATTCCCTAAGGAATTGAGTACCAACAAGGAGGTTGTAGCTCTCATTCTCTAAGACAACAGCAGGCACATCCAAGAGTAGTTTGACAAAACACATGGGAAGAGCTGAATAAGCTCCTATAGAACAAGTCATGGATAGCCCAGCTGTACCATACAACTGGTGATAGTTGAGGTTGGGGGCAAGCTTGAGCTTCTTAACAAGCTTCAAGGAGACAACATTAACAGGAGATCCAGTGTCTAATATGGCCTTAATTTTCACTTTCTGAATAGATATCTCCACACGAGTGGTAGTACAACCAAAGGGAGGGAGGACAGCCAGGATGCCTTGGGCTTCTGCCAGCTCTTTGTCCCATTTTTTAATTATGCATCTTAGGCCCAGGAACTCCTTATAGACCGTCTGGAGAGGAAGCAAGACTGAGACATTTTTGAATACAGCATCAGCAACCTCAGCAGCTTCCTTGGCTGACTTGACAAGCACAGGGGATCTCTTGACTTGAGTGAGGTATGGGCGAGAGACAACCTCCTTGGCTTCAGGCAGAGGCTTGGCGGTTGTTGTAGTTTTCCCAGAACATAACTTATAAGGGACTGCAATAGTTTTGGGGACAGCAAAGACTGAATACCCATAGGCGTTGGGATATTACATATCAGAATTGTCCATGTCAGAGTCATCAGAGATGTCATGGAACATCAGCAGAATGGGAAGAGCCTTAGTGCCAGCAGGCTCAGAGTTGGCAATAGAGGGGGAATTGAAGGAGACTGGGAAGAATTGTCAACCAAGAGCATCTCTGCCTCTAGGTTGACTGTTCTTTTCCTGCCTGTTCCTTGGGATTAGCCCCTTCAACCCAAGGATTAGTGCAGACTCAAGAATGGTGATCTATCTGGTCACAGTTGTGGCAACCTTGATGTCTAGGAGGATTTTGTGAGTTCATTGTGAGGATGCGAGGGCCACGGGAAGACAAACCAGAATTAGAGGCAGCATAATTCTCCCACACAACTTCCCCAGAATGGGTAAGGTGCATATCCTGCAACAGTGTCTTTATGCTCTTCATGGAAGAAAGCATGGCTTTATGGGCCTTGAAGTGAAGACACAGGAGCTGGTTAATCTTGAGGGCTTGAGAGCAAGCCATGTATGCTTCATGTGCGGTCAACTGGCGGCTTGTGATCAGTTGTTGTCCTTTCATGTAGAATCTGTCTGAAAACTTGGCTAGTGTCTCCTTAGGCTTAAAAGCAATGTGCATGAAGGCATCCCTTTTCACTTCCAGGCTAAGGTCACCACCAAACACATCAATCAGAAGATGCTTCATATCTTCCCACGTCTCAATGGAGGGTAGTTCTGGCACAACTACCTCTTGACAGGTTGGATGCAGACAGGTTAGAATGTGTTCCTTCTTAACCTCATCCAAAGCTCTTCTTATGGCAGTTTCATATATAATTAAGAAAGCTGCAATGGTCAAGGTTTTGGGGTTGAAGCTTGCTTAAAGGTAGGCTTAAAATGTGCTTCTGGATTTGGGCCACCATTGTTGCTATTGAGTAAATTTATGCGCGGGGAGAATTCTGCTTTGGATTTAGAGGGGGGCTGTCTGGTCCACAGCTGGCAAACACTTTCCTCAAGAGTAGTTGGGGTCTGAGCAGAGCAGACACCCATATTAGTAACTAGGGTGCTCTGCCGCTCAGTAACATCTAGGAGTTGGCCCTGTGCAGTTACTACCGTGGAAAGTTCAGCCAGTCAAGAGGTAAGAGACAGACTCACCAAAAGGCAAGGAGCAAACCTGTCATTCACTGAAAAGATTAACTCACTCATTTCCTGTATGTCTTTATAAAGCTCAGAGTGGTCTTGTTTTAAATGGTCCACCTCATTAGCTAGAGCTATCAACTCTCTAGCACAGTAAATGCAGGGAGCTCCTTACAAGCCAGAGCAACAGCCATCTTCATCAGTAACCCCATTTGGACCAACAGCAGACACCATCATCTCACGCAAGGTAGCAACCTCTTGTTGTAAGTCAGCAACTTGAGTTGTCAGAGCAAGCACTTAAGAATCTAGCTGAGGGGCTTTGGTAGGGCAATCCTGACTGCAGGTAGATGCTCTTAACTCTTGAATGGCATCCCATAGTCTCTGCTCTCTATCTGCCAAATCATCAGATGGAGGAGAAGGCGGGACATCTGGTTTGGGTGTAGACAATCCATTCACTTGAGTCTGGAGTTTGCCAATGATAGCAATGATAGCAGCCCTTCTTGATCAAATTCTTTGCCAAGTTTGTGGAGGCCTTTTGCAGCAAGGGCTGCTACTTGCTGTAGTTGGTTGAAGGAGTAAGCACTGAGCTTGTTGAGCTGCTGCACAAGCTGTTTAAAATTGGTGAGATAGGGTTTCAGGGTGGAATCTACTTAAGTGCGCCAGGGCTGTTCCAACTGGTGAAACTCATGTAGATGCTCTCTGACATACTCAGAGATGGACTGGCGCATTTATTCAATGAAATTGATCAAGTGGGGTTGGGAGATGGCAGAGTTGCGCCAATTATCTGATACCAAGGAAAACAGGGAGTAAATCCACTGCTGGTAGGCCGCAAACTGATCCCAGTGGTGAGTGACGGCTGCTTGTAGAGATGAAATCTCCTGAACGTGGAGCCCTAACACCATTTAATGATGGGCTAAGGCGGGTTGTACAAAGAATGATAATAGGTGTTCAGCAGAGCCAGCTGCTGAGAGAAGATGCAGTGGAAATTGTGGAGCCACAATCAATTTATAGTATTCTGCTCGGCTGAACTGAAGCTGAAGGTGAGGGATGGCTCCATCACGGGCTAACCCAAGGGCTACCGCCATGACTTGTTCCAAGTCAGGGGTACTCAAAGGGTAGGCCACTAGGAGGGGACCATTCCCAAGGTTCAGCACAGTGGGGAAAATAGGCGGATTGTTGATGTCTTCCTCAATAGGAGGACTGGTAATTTCAGGCAAAGTTAACTCTTGTATGGGAGGAGGCAAAGGTCCTGAAAACGTGGTTGCAAAAGGGATAACCAAGGGGCTTACAGCCCCTGTAGTGAGCACTATTTTTGTTGTGATCTGAAGTGCGGCACAGATACACAACAGGGAATCCTAACCTTAGTATTGAATTTGTACTAAGTCTTGGTTAGAATGGCAGGGAAGGCTATGCAATTACCTTGTTGCCCTGATTTAATAATATCTGCTATAAGTGACTAAAGAGGCGCCAAAGTACGTGGAGACACAAAAACAAAAATTGAATAGAACTTAAACTTTATTGGTAGAAATGGAATGGAATTTATACTGTGTAGCTTTACCAAAAAACAGTACATGGACAGTAGGATCACTTGCCACAAGCATGAGTGGGGCAAGTGAATTGTGCAGAATCAGGAAACCAAACAATTGAGTTTCCTAATTTGGAACCAGACTCATTTCAAAGAGCAAAAGCAAAAGAGATAGATTTGTCCTCAAAATAACCCATCAAAGGCAAAATTGAAACATGGTGAATGGCAGCATTCACAACAAACAGCACCCATGGACCTTGGTTTGAGTGAAAGATGATTGGCTTGAGATTTTCAGGTTATGTTTTTATTTTGGAGGGAAGTGATGGGCATGTTTCTGATGCGTCACTAAATCCAGGCAGCAGCAGATTTTGTTGAGCTAGCTTGGGTCACTGTTGTGAACCCTGATCAGGGTGCCAGTGAAGTAAGCTGGCAGTAGTAAGATTGAGGCTCAATTGGACGTTTTCAGTAGAGTTTTTGAGCAGGGGATAGGAATCTCAGATGGTTCTGGTCAAAGTTTATCAGATATGACGGCTCTAGATGCTAAATATAGAATGTAATCAAAGCGTCAAGCTCAAAGGTCCAGGCTTAACTTGATCCATCATAATCCACTCTAGGTACACATAAAAACTAAAGCACTTATCTCTGTGAACACTAGGCAACCTAGATGCTTGATAGCTTAATTTAAAGCAAAATACTAGCTCTGTATCACAACATTATTTAGAGAATTAGCAAACTTAATATTAATGCTCTACTTATTCAGATTTAAAATTCAATACCATACTTGAACATGTAATTTCAAGTAAAATGTATAGATTTTATGGAACCTTTTTTGAAAATAGATTTATATAAATGTTTGATAATTGATCTCAGCCTAAAAATACAATAGCATATATTAAATTGATTCAATTCTATATCTGTCCTTAATAGGCACTACCTAGTAGATATCAAT
The DNA here is from genome assembly GCA_014839935.2 of Entomophthora muscae. Taxonomy (NCBI): domain Eukaryota; kingdom Fungi; phylum Entomophthoromycota; class Entomophthoromycetes; order Entomophthorales; family Entomophthoraceae; genus Entomophthora; species Entomophthora muscae. The sequence goes on along the minus strand of QTSX02001052.1, from coordinate 43,234 downwards.
GTTTTCTTCATTCAAACTGTTGAAACAGCAGGCTCAACCCACCAGTAAGGTTCTGAGTAAGCGGGTTTGTGACACACAATCCAATTATCTAGTCACTTGAAGACAGACTAGGAAGTCAACTTGAATTTCCAAATTTAACAACATGAACAAATGGGTAGGACAGGCCATCTTGAAAATGCCACTTTGATTTACTCTATCTCAAATTAAATTTGAGATGTTGTTTTTTGTGTTAGTGATTTTGAATCACAAAAAATAAAAATAAAACAATAAATTAGTTAAAATTTACATATAATTTATTAATGTGGCATCTTGAATTTACACCATCTCAATTCTGTCACTTTGAGTCAGATTAATTAAATCTTATTTTGCTAACTTTATTTACATATGAAATCACTTAGTGTGGGGCGTGTTTACGCCATCTCAACTTTACCTCATTTTGAATCACGCTATTTATCTTTAACTAAAATAAGCTTATAACCAAACTAAAACAAAGCCTGCTGTATAGTGCCAGAAGATGTTCCTATAGTATTAATCCAAGACACTTATACTAAGAACAACCTAAATAGACGCCACTATGATAGTTCTTCTAGTGATTGTCATTGCTGGGTAAAAAAACCAGTTTTGTTATATGTAATTTATAACTTAATTATACATGGATACATTAATAAGAGTTCTCTTAATAAAATATTTTAATAGTGATTTTAATATGGAAGGGGGTGATTACGCCATTTTAATTTATGTCACTTTAAATTCCACCAAGTTTCCTATCACCTAATTGATTTAATGCGCACAATGAATAGGGGGAAATAAGGGAAAATTACCTATGATGCCAGGCTACGCTATATCAATTCCCCCACCATGATTCCTGCTTTCCACTTTTCAAAAGTATAGTTTCACGTCAATTATCATAGTATTAAAAATGTTAGAAAACATATGAAACTTTGAAGGTATATATTTTTTGGCCTCCTCTAAACAACTGGGTACTTTTCCCCCCAGTTGTATAAGCTAGTTTTTGAGAAATTCAAGTTTTACTCTTTGGCCCAGTTGAGGTAGCTCCACTAGAAGCATGTTAATTCAATATAAAAAATGGTCAAAAACACTATGATTTTGAGCTACAGCACCTCAATTATGTCACTTCAAAAACACCATTTTGAAAGCAAGTTTTCAGTCAAAAATCAAAGTTTTGCCTACTTGCGTTACTAATAAATTTTTCTTTTTACAATACAAAAAACATTAAAATTTATATATATATTTAGATTTTCTCTACAATTCTGTGTAAAAAATTACTAATTTTTATATTAAAAAAACTCATTTTTCTCTTTAAAAACAACCCCTAAATTGCTCATATTTTTAAACTAATTCACTTTTAGATGCCTCCCAAGTCAATTACTAAAGCTGCGCCCAAGGCCTCAAAGTCCAAGATCACTCCTCCAAAGGCCAAAAAGGCCAAGGCTACCCCAAAAAAGCAGCCTTCTAAGGCCAAAGCTCCCCCTAAGACCCCAACTCCATCACCTGAGCCAGAGGGAAACAGTCCTACCCCCTCCCCACTCTCCATTTGTGTACTCCCCCTCAGACCCCCAAGAGAAGTTATTCAACTTCAATTGCCACTCTGATCCCACATAAGAGCCTGAAGAGGAAGAGGAGCCTGAGCCTGGTGCTCCTGCAGATGACCAAATTGAGCTCTGGGATCTTAATACCATCCATAATATATGCAATAAAAATGGTACCTTTGCTGTGCCTGCCACTTATCCAGCCAGCTACCTCATCATGACAAAGAAAGAAAGGTGCCAGCTTTGTCTACAAGGGCTACAGCTTCAGCTGCAACAATGAGAAGTTAGCAATCCGCCAACATCACTATAAATGTGATAACATTGGCTGCCCAGCTAGACTCACTACTTATGGGTTCACTAGATTTAAAGCCCTAATTGTCAACCATGACTGTGCTGAGCCTTTTGACCCCCTTTACCAACTTATCCGCTGGTTTCTTTGCCAGGTGATCCCAACCACCAAGGATCAAACCACAACTGAGGTTGTCAATGATGCCCTCCTTAATTTAAATTATACCCAACTTGCAACTGTTGGTGGCACCCCAAAACTACAGAGTTATCTCACTGATCAGAGATATGCTCTGAGCACTGAAGGCGTCAGTGCTACTTTCATTGACAAATTGATCCTTACTGAGGAACAAAAATTATCTTGCCATGAGGAGAGATTCCTCCTTCATGATGATGGTCAGCATGCCTCTGAGCGTATTATCTGCTTTGCCACAAGCCAGGATCTACGCAACCTGCTGAAATGCAAGACTTGGCTTGCAGATGGCACTTTCTCAACCTTCCCAAAGCTCTTCAGCCAGCTTTGGAATATCCATGGGCAGGTTAGTAATCTAGTTCTTCCCCTGGTATTCTTTTCCCTTCCCAACAAGAAGCAGGAAATATATGTCCGTGCACTCACAATCCTAAAGGCCAATCTTGATGAAATCCTCCTAACCATTGAAGAGGAGCTCAAGGAGACCAGAGGGCGCAAGAAGAAGACCCTATCCCAAGCAGAAGATGTCCCCACCCCCAAAAAGCAGCCAGAAAGCCTATCATACCATGAATATCTGGTAGTGGATTTCAAACAGGCTCAGGCAAATGCCTTCATTTGAGTCTCTAAGAGCCCCCCTCAGGGATGCTACTCCCACTTCTGGCAGGCACTCTGCCGCTGCTTCCAAAAGTGCTCTGACCTCCATGAGCTGGTCAACTCTGAAGGCACCAAAGAAGCCAAGGACGTCTTTAATTTCTTTTCTGCCCTTTCTCTGGTTAGAAAGGAGGAGACAAATACCTTCTACAACGCCCTACTCTGTCACCCATATATTATAGCCAACCAGGCAGCCTTTGCGCCCTTTATTGAGTATTTTGAAACACAATGGGTTGGTATCTTTCAAGGAGCACACTGCATCAGAAAGGGCGGTGACTCAATCACCTGGAACTGCTTTAAGCAGGTAAAAGATGGTTTAATCAAGACCATCTCTTCCCTTTAAGGGTGGCATAGCCAGTTTGGTACAAGGGTCAGGGTTCATAAGTCCAAATTCAACAAGATCATGGTCCATTTAAAACCCCAGCAGGCCATCTCTTCCCGCCTCTTTAATACTGGTATGAAGACCAAGGGTGATCCCACCAAGATGACCAAAGCAGTGAAAAAGTATACTGAAATCAGCAAGGTGGTCCTTGCCTACTATCCTAAAGATAGAAAGCTTGAGCATCTCTAAGCTATCTCAGTTGCTCTTTCTACCAATGTTTGAGTCCTTTCCCAATAAAGTATTCTTTATCTTCTCTCTTATTTCCTTTGATTTTACCATTCTTTGACTTTTTTGGTATTTGGTACAATTCTATGCTTATTTCAAAGTATGGATCAAAGTTATAGTAGATGAAAATAGTTGTTTTTGGGTATATTTTAACTTTTGGGCTTTAGGCAACTATATTGCTACTAATCAACTCCATTTTTATTACAGGTTTGAAATTCTGAGGCTTTTTTAAGCCTAGAAATGTTTTTTGAATTTTATTTTTTGATAATTTTTTGGGTGATTTTTGGAGTTTGAAAAATCTAAAATTTCAAGCTGTTTTTTCCTAGTCAAAATGCCGTAAATCAAAATGGTGTTTTTACTATAAAATTGAGATAGCTAAAAATTGAGATGGCGTATTTTGAGATAGCATTTTTCAAAATGCCGTTTTTGAAATCACATGTCCTACCAACAAATGATGATCCCTTACAGTGGATACCTTGTTTTGGCGCTTGACTCATTACCAGGATCAAGCCACCCCCTTCACCATCCCATCGTATGATCTACACATACATGTTCCTTTCATCCATGACTCACATTAACTATATAATCATTATCTCTCAATAAAGAATATTATCTAGTTTCTAAATATTTTTCCCCTTGTAACTCTGCTAAAACAGCACAGTTATGATAAAACGTATGGCCTTTGCCATAGGGGCAGTATTTGATAAATATCTCTAATGTTCTTAACCCCACAAGAGCTGATCCAGATATCTTTTGTGGCTTGAAGTATAGCTATGATTGAAATTGGTGGATGTTTGGATTATAGAGTTCAATTAAGTCTAATCATGTAATTATCCAATTGGACCCTTTAATTGATTGATAGTACTTGTGAATCATATAATAATTTATGGAAAGTGAGAACTTTAATTGGATTATTAAAATTAAAAAGCTCTTGGACTACAGTGGGTGACAATAAGATTTGTTGTAGAATTCAATTGGAGGCCAAGGTAACCAAGCGGTTGGGGGAGTTGGCAATATTTGAGACAAGATTCTTCTTGGCAGAGGATAGAATTATATTGGCAATACGGTCGTGGGAATTGGTGTTGGCCTTGTTGATAAGAATTGCCGCCATGCCCGAGACGTGAGGGGCAGCCATGGATGTTCCAGAGAGGTATCTGGTGCGGCCGTTATTCCAGGCGGAGAGGATATTCTCTCCAGGGGCAAAAACATCCAAGCATCTCCCCCAATTGGAGAATCCTGCCTTGGAGTCAAATAAGTTGGTGGCGCCAACTGTAAGGACGCTGGTTTCGGAGGCGGGCGAGACCGTACATGCATCAACGTTGGCGTTCCCGGCTGCCACCACAACGACAAATCCCGCCGCCTTGGCCGCCCGCACCGCACTGTTGAGGGCTTCCGAGTACCCACTCTCCAGGCTGAGGTTCAGGACGTTGCCGCGCCCACGCTGCTTGTTTCTGATTGCCCACTCAATCCCAGCAATGATCTGGGAATTCAACCCCTGGGATTTGGCATCAAACACTTTAATCCCAACTACGCTTGCTCCCTTGGCAACCCCGTAGGTCTTGGAAGCAATGATCCCTGCAACGTGGGTGCCATGGCCAGTCTCATCCATGTTGGGGGATCCATGGACAAAGTTGGCCCCCCATCTTGCCCGCCCTTGGAACTCGGGATGGCGGATGTTGATGCCGGTGTCAACAATGTACACATCAACCCCACGTCCCCCATGGGGATCATGGGGGTAGGAAAGGTCCCCAGCAGCCAGCCTCCCGCGTGAAGTTAGGCGAGCAAGGCCCCACGGAGCATTGTGCTGCACCGCAGTTGCATTTGCCATCTGATCCGCCTCCACTGCCTCCACCTCGCCCATTGCCTTGACCTTATTCAGGACCCGCTCTGAGAACTGGGCGACATACCCATTCAAAGCCGACTCAAACACCCGCTCAATCCTGTTCTCACCAAAGCTGCGCTCGCGATTAAACAGCTTCTGCACCTTTTCCAGGTGGCGAGTAGCACCAACAGCACGATCCCGCGACTTTAAAGTCACAATGTACCCACTGTGAACGAAAGAACCAAAACATAGAAGAGCAAGCAACGAAACCATTCCCCACCTCCACCACAACAAAACTCTTAAATACCTTCCCAAATTAAACCAATCCCTACTATGGAATTAAACTGAGGTATTAAAAACCACAATTTCATCAAACATTTCCCTTTTCAAAGATACCCCACACTCCGCAAATTAAACAAATCAACCTTAAATCCCATCAACTACTTTATAAAAACCCAAACTACTCATCTCCAACCTCACATTTATCAATTCAAGCTTTGCACCATACTTGATTCAAAATAAACCAATACACTGCTACTCAATCCACTCATAACCGCATTATTGACCCCAATCCAAATAAACCCCCTAAAAGTCTAAAATCCATCTATCCCTGAGGATAAGATGCAGCTGTTCCACCACAATTGCCAACTACATCTTCAAATGAAGTTTTACTTGCCCCTCTCTAAAGTTCCCTACTGGACTATGGACCTCAAAATCACTCAAGATCCTGCCCCAAAAACTTTTACTCCATCTAGCAAGATTGTCCATGACCCAAATTGGCTCTCACTGTAGCATCCCAGGGGAGAGAAAATACTCTGAATCTTTATCCATATGCCAGGGAAATAACCCAGGGCCGGCTGTCCCACCGTTTTCCGGGACTGGGAAAGCTGCAGATCAGGCGGGTAAAGCCCACCATAGGATCTGGGCTGACTTGAATAGGTACAGCATAGATTTTTCCTATCAAGACCACAGAACAGAAGCTGGGGGATAGTGTCAATCACCCCTGAAAGGGTGATATAAACTATACCATCATCTTATTGGAATAGTCTAGGAAAAGCTCAGAGGCAGACACAGGCATTGGCTTAATGCTGAGAGGCAGCCCCATGTCTAGTTGGTAGGCAGAGAGGAAGTCATATTTATCTTTAAACAGGCAAAGTTCAGTAGTAAACCAAGGTCCCTTCCTACTATATCAGGTCAGCTCTCTAGTGTTGGCCAAGGGATCCCCCACAATCATATTCTTAATGGTACATTACTTTTCCTCAGGCTTCAAAGGATACTCTGTAAAGTGGACAAGGCCAAAGGGGGCGCCTGGAGGACAATAAGTAGCTGGGGGATGGCAGGCGGGATGGAAGAATTTGAGTTGAATTGGAAGATATCTAATATAAAATACAGTAATGATTGGGAGAACAAAATCTTGTAACTTTTATCCAAAAATGGCAATAGGGGTTGGTGCAGATCTAAGGGTCCATATAGTACCCTGCTGCAGACTTTAACTATGCTTATTGGGACTCATCATAAAATCAGGAAATATGGATTTGGGTGGGCAGGACACCCAAGTTTTGGGGCAGCAAGATGGCACAGGAAGGGCTAGCATTGGCTAGACCTTCAATAAGGGTAGTGCAGCCCTTCTGTCATGGAGCAATATTCTTGGGGGCAGCCTTCTGGTCCATATTTTCTTCAGGAGCAGGGTGCTGATTGTCCACCAGGGTGGACATCAGCCTCATCAAGCCAACAGTGAGAGGTTCTTTGCCTCCATTAGGCAACTTGATGTGTCTGTCTTTAGAGGCAATAATCAGCACTTCTACATGAGCGTTTTATCATCTTTACTGTCTGCTGTTTGAACCCAAGAAGGCTTATTCCAAAAAGAATACTGGAGCCAGCCCCAGGTCCTTAGGGCTGGCAGCCGGCAGAAATTTTTGACCACTGTTCAAAACCCCTAACAAGCCTTGGAGTTTGAGAGGAAGAAATCTTATCCCAGACACCACTCACTTCCCATCAAGGCCAATACATTATACCACCCCCTAAACCAGACGCCTTAAAACCCCCTGGTGGACAGGAAGAGGGATCCTTTTGGGTGATCTGCACCTCTGCAGCTGACCCTCCCCACTGCTAGGGAAGTAGGTTGGTATGACACCCCACTTAACTAACACCCCCTCCTCCAGAGAAATACCTGGACTGACCCATGCATAGACGCCTTTATACCCAGTTATGCATCTGTGGCCCCCGCTTCTTTGGTACGGTGATTTTCTATGCTTAGCCCACCAACTGAGGTTGGCCCCTCCTCTGCCAGCACATCACAGTGACTGTTCTGGTTTAGCAGAGCTACCTGGGAATGTGATCAAAAGCTAGACAGATATCTTCATCAGAGATATGGCTACATAGTTCAGGTGGATCATGCATAACCCATGCATGGCTACGGCAATGACTGGGCGGGATGGTTAGGGTAGCTTGATCCGGATAAGGAGGTAAGCGCTGAATCATGGCATCTGCTGTCCCGGATCCTCATTGGCTCATGCACCTGTTTCTGGGCATCCCAGTTGACCTCCCCATTTGGTTCCAGGTCACTGGAAAGTTGGGTTGCTGGCCACCAACCTGCTTAGCCGGACCTTCCTGGGGGCTGACCCAGTTGTTTTGACAGTATCTTACAACACCTGGGAGGCTTGTGAAGCTGCCTGGTGTGTCAAGAAGCCAGTTATAGGTAGAGGCATTAGGTGACTCAGGGCGGGGTACTGTTGGGCCAGTGGGTGATGCCCATCATAAGATGGGCGCTAACTGGATAATATAGGATATAGATTGTCCAAGTAAAGGCCAGGATCCAGAGTTGGGCACCATAGAGTCCACCAAGCCTGCCAAAGTAAAGTAGAGTACTCTAAACAGCTGCTATACATAGTCTTGGCACCAGCATTAGATTCCATGGGCCAGTCAGGCGGGGTGTTACAGGCAGAGTCATGGGGACAAAGTAGGCAGGAAAGCAGTTGTACTTGTCATTGAACAATCTTGGCGGCCTCACATACCACTTTCCTTTGCAACCTACGGTTTCAGTCTCTCTAGTCCCTGCCCAGGGGTCAGCAATCAGTATGTCCTCCAAGTTGAACTCAGAGCAGGCGGGGTTTGGGGTATTCAGTGAAATGCACAGGCCTGAAGGGGGCTCCAGGGGGGGTGTATAGCGCCAGAGGTAGGCTGGCAGGCTGTCTCTAGAGTGGGTGGTAACCTGGTTATCTACTTAGCCAGAGTTGAGATGAAGGATCACTAAAACTAAATAAGGTAGGATTGCTCAACCCAAAGGTTCCTAAATCTTTATCATCAAAAATGGCAATATGGTTATCCCTAAACTGGCAGGGCTCTTATACCATGGGGTTCTGCTTCTTCCATTTTTGCCGGCTCCAGGTCCGTGGGCAGTTTGCTGGCAGGGCATGGATCTTGGCTTAGGGCTTTGAGGGCAGCAGATCCTGGTTGCGCTTGCTCTGGTGAACAGAAGTGGCAGTGCTTTGTTCTGCTGCTGCTGTTCACTACATTGCCTGAGAAGGCCAACTGCATTGCCCATTCTGGACTGGAGACTGGCATCAGCTGGTGCTCATTGACAGGGCTAGTATTAGGCCTTGTCTTAACCTCCTTTAGGAAATCCACAATCTCTGTGTAGGTCTGGGTCCTCAGTGGCGCAAGGTTGGAAGCAATCTGGTGACCATTCAGGGAATCTCCTTTAGCAAGCTGGCAGGTTGCAGAGTAATCCAACAACTCCAGTCTGTGACTCAACAGGTTGGCAGGGCCCCATCCATCCTGGGTAACTCAATTTGGATTTGGATGGCCAGGGTTTGATTCCAGGGTTTTTGATGCAGGTATTGAGCTTTCATTCTTGCCGCTGGCAAACCAGCGGGTTCCTGTCCTCCCTGATTGGGGCAAGGTATCTCCTGCGGCCTGTCAGGATTGACAATTCTTCACCCCTGGAAACCTGGTCCCAAGGGCGGGATTTGAACCCAGAATCTGAATTCCTGCAGGCCGCTGGCCCCATGGACCCAGGGCCTATCTGGCTGCATTTTTTGGAGATCAAGTCCCCACAAGCTGAAGCCCCTGCTAAGTCCCAAAGCCAGAATACCAGCACAGGTTCAATTATGATGATGCCAGAGGAGGAGCTTCTCAAATTGCCTAATGGAGGCAGAGGAAGCTCCTCTGTGGACTTCATGAATCTGAAGTCCTCTTGGATGACCAATCAAATTCCTCTGCCAAGAGAAATTACAGGCTTTAGGCCCAACCCTGTGATCACAGCCAAAAATCAAGAATAAAGTGACCGGTTTGGACAGTCTGACTAATGAAAGAGCACCCAGCCAAGATGCCATTTTGCCCCTCCTACACCTGGGCCTCCTGGCCTTCTGCCTGTACTTTTCCCAATATTTTGATGAAACCATCATGAGAAATACTAAGTTTGTAGGCGGGATTCTATATATACCTATAGATTCTGCACTCAAACCTTATTGCCATTTTTAAATAAAGGTTATGTTATTTTAGCTCACACAGCTATTACCGTTTATTGTATTTGTCATCTACCAAATAAGCTCCAGATCTTCTGGTCCTCCTGTCCCACTGCCCATCAATTTCCATCCGCCAGGTGCTCCCTTTGGCCCAGTCCATTTCACAGAATATCCTCTGAAGCCTAAATACAAGGACTATACCCCAGAAAGAATACTTGAACTTGACCCCCTGGCATGGATACAATCAGCTGTCAGATACTGTCGTGAATGCAGCTATTCACAGTATTTTGATTTCACCTTTGGTGGGCCATTTTGAGGACAAATTGCTCTTTTTGCTTTCCCTACTCAAAATGAGTTGATGACCAATTCAGGAAATACAATTGTTTGCTTTCCTGATCCCTGCGCAACTCACTTGCCCCACTAATGCTAGTGGCAAGTGACCCTACCGTCCTGGTAGTGTTTTGTGGTATTCTCAACCACTATATATTCCTTTTCCTTATTTGCCAATAAAATTAAGTTCTATTCACATTTTTGTCTTTGTGTCTTCTGTACTTCTGTGCCTCTCTCTAGCCACAACTAGCAGAGATTATTCTTCCAGGGCCGCAAGGTAAACACATTTGCCTTCCCTGTCATCTAACCAAGACTTAGTACAAATCCAATCCTAAGATTAGGATTTCCTGTTGTGTGTCTGTGCCGCGCCTCAGAACACAACCAAAATGGTGCTCACTACAGGGGCTGTAAGCCCCTTGGTTGTCCCCTTTGCATCCACGTTTTCAGGTCCTTTGCCTCTGCCTATACAAGAGTTGGCTTCACCTGAAATAACCAGTCCTCCCATTGAGGAAGATATTACCAATCAGCCTATTACACCCACAATACTGAACCTCAGGAATGGTCCCTGCCTAGTTGCTTACCCCATGGGTACCCCTGACTTAGATCAAGTCATGTTGGTAGCCCTTGGGATATCCTGCAAAGGAGTCATCCCCTGCCTTCAGTTGCAGTTCAGTTGGGCTGAATACTACAAATGAATTGTGGCTCCTCAATTTCCACAACATCTCCTCTCAGCGGCTGGCTCTGCTGAACACCTGCTATCATCCTTTGTGCAGCCTGCCTTTGCCCACCATCAAAAGGTGTTGGGGCTCCACGTCCAAGAAAACTTGTCTCTGCAAGCTGTGGTTACTCATCACTGGGACCAGTTTGCTGCCTATCAACAGTGGAATTATTCCCTGTTTTTGTTGGTATCTGACAATCAATGCAACTCTGTCACCTCCCAGGCCTGTTTGGTTAATTCTATTGAACAAATGCACCAGTCTATCCCTGAATATGTGAGAGAACGTCTACACAAGTTTCACCAGCTAGAACAACCCTGGCGAGCTCAGGTGGATTCCACCTTAAACACTTATCTCACTGACTTCAAGCAACTTGTGCAACAGCTCAATGCCTTCAGTACATATTCCTTTGAGCAACTACAGCAGGTAGCAGACTTTGCTGCTAGCGGCCTTAATGAACTCAGTATCGCATTTGAGCAAGAAAGAGCGGCCACCACTGCTACCATAGCCAAACTTCAGAGTCAAGTGAATGAGCTATCTACGCTTAAGCCAGATGTTCCGCCCTCTCCCCCTTCTGATGACTTGGTGGATAGGGAACAGAGAATATGGAACGCCATCCAAGAACTACGTTTGACTACTCACAATCAGTGACGTCCTGCTGAGGCGCCTCAACCTGACCCCCAAGTTCTTGAACTGACTGCCCAAGTTGCAGAGCTACAGTGAGAACTTGCCGCCCTACGTGAAATGATGGCAACTGCTGCTAGTCCAGTTGGGGTTGTTGATGAAGATGGCTGCTGCCCTGGTTTATCTAGAGCACCCCAAATCCAATGCGCTAGGGAATTAATTGCCCTAGCTAACAAGGTGGATCAATTGAAGTGGGACCACACTGAGCTGGATAGAGACATACAAGAAATAAATGAAGTAATTGAATCTGTAAATGATAGGTTTGCCTCTTGCCTCTCAGTGAGGCCATCCCTTACTTCACGTCTGGCTGAACTCTCCACAATAGTGACCACCCAAGGTCAACACCTAGATACCACTGCACAACAGACCACTCAAGCTGCCAGTACTGGGGCCCATGCTGTTGAGACTCTTACCACCCTTGAAGAAAGTGTTCACCAGCTATGGGCTAGACAACCCCCCTCAGAATCTGAGGCAGAGTTTTCCCCATGTATCAATGTACTTGATAGCAACTTTAAAGTTCTGTGGCCTACCTTTGGCCCTGGATTGGGATGTATTTCCCAGGCCATCAAAAAGGTGGTCTGCGTGCAGGCAAAACCCCTCCAAAACCTGGAGGACTTGGCCCACATGGTAGACAAACGCTTTGTGTTGGCCTTCCTGGCTGAAGTTCCCATTTCCCCTTTGGAGTCCCCTCCAACTATGGAGGAGACATTAATTCAGTTGGATTGCTTGTTGTTCTGGTGTTGCCTGGTCCTGAAACAATTAGCAAACCAACAAAAAATGCAGGCCACATGAAGTTGGAAAGGTCAAACCTGCAGCCTGGGGAAATTGGGTACCAAAACCCGCAATCAGTGGTGTCCCAGGTAGCTAATTCCTCCAGTCCGGGAGTCCCCTGTCCTGAAACAATTGGGTTCCAGAGCTCTCCGGTGGAGACGTCAGAGGAAGGCATTAGGGGTAATGCACACCCTGAGTCCTCAGAAGGCTCCTAGCCAATTGAGGGGCTGAGCCTTACATCTGGGCCCGCGGCCCCTATTTTCTGGGTCTCAAACCAAGATAAGATTGGCTAGTACTCTTTAATAGGCTCCCCTTTAGATTGCACTCTGATAGCCCCTTTCATAACCCCTCCCGTCCTATCACCCCCCCTTGGTATAAAATGGAAGCATGGGCCGTCAGGTCCCTTGCTTACCAATTCCAATTGTTGAATAAACTCCTGACTTTGCAAATCTTTTTGTATTATTAAAGTTTGTTTAATAATAAAGGTAATTGGTTCAACACCCGCTGTTGTCCCTGCCCTGTTTTCCCTGGCCCGTCTGCCTGCCTGCACATTGTTTTTTGTTGGGAATTGTTCCAGTTATATTAATTTGGACCATTTCCTATTGTTTACCTGTGCACCTGGTCTGTCTGCCTGGCAGTTTTAGAAAAAAAGGGACACCCGCTGAAATCATGTTGTAACCTTGGTACAAGATGGCTATGTGGATACTGTTGCCTATTTCCCTCTTGTTCTGGTCCTCAAACCCTGTCTTTTGAAGCAAAATTTTCTTGATTTCTCAATCTTCTGAGTTTATTCCTGGTCTTTTTGTAAATGTAATTGAACATCTCACCCAGATTCCCATCAAACCGGGATCCTATGGTTTGTTCTCTTGATTGTCTTCTCATCTTGAAGAATTGTTGCCACCTTTAGAATCTGTTACTACTGAAACTCCTTCTTCTGACTTGGTCAATCCTTTCCCCTTGCGCCAAATCCCTGAGTCAAATGCAGAGGCCCCTTTCACTTGGGATTGCTCTCTGTGGTTACTTACTGGAGCCATGTTCATGGCTTTGGATGCATACTTCCCTCCCCTTTCACATCTGGTCTCCTTTGGGAGGCCCCTTTGAGCGGCTATCCCAGTCTTGCACTGGATGGCATCCTGGTGGTTGGTCCCATCAGGATGGGAGCCAGAATTTGTTAGTCTAGCCCCCCTCTCTTACAGATCACATTGCAATACCACCTTGGTGTGGATTAGGGGCTCTTTTTATATATAGCTGTGTTAAGCTCCCAATAAAGCTAACATCCTATTCTTAATCTCTTCACATTCCTTCTAGAATGTTTTCTTCTCAAGTCTAGATATAAATTAGAATTATTACAGCTACAGCACTAGTGCATATTAACAGCACAAAGGAGCTATGCAGATGAAATACCTTCAAAAACTAAATGACAAAGCAGCAATGCCCTTAGGATCAGAAATAAAAGGTTGAACTAGACTTAGGATGAACAGCAATGCCATAGTAGGACTCAGCATTATAATAAAATTAAGCACAACAATACACCAATGCCTTAATCATACATGAGGGGTTAGCATATTTGAGATGTCATTCAATTAACAGAGTGGAAGCTAGTAGAAGATTATATAGACTTGCACACGGCAGATAAAAGGCTAGAGCAGGTTTGCTACAGCAGTTTTTCAACGCCATTGCGCTAAGTAAATCAACTTGGATGCAAACACAATCAAAAACCAAAGGATTTATATTGATTAACAATAAGTTTGGGTTGAATTATACACTGTTTAAATCTGAGTTGATTCTGCTTAGCGCCACAACTTTGAGAGCTACTTTATATTCTTTTTGGCATAACTTTTGAAAATCTGGAGCCCACTCTATACTTGGTTAGAGTGGAATATGGTACAGCTGAATCTGTACATATACTTAGATTCTTGTGTCTGAATCAAGTGAGCTTGATTTGAGTTCCAGTAGAATAGGATTCTTTAGAATCAAAAGAAAACTCTACAACAGAATTTAACAGCTTCAGAAGAGCCTTCTGGGAACTCAGAAGCCTTCTACATCCCACCCCTTGACCTAGGAACACTAGTTCAATCAATAAAGCTAGGGTACAAAAAGTATAGCCTATCCTGATTGTTTATATTGCTTCAGAATCATGCTAGAGACCTACCAACTTTTCAATAAATAGGGTTGATGATAAAGGCATCATATATTTTTATGTTTCCTCAAGAATTAGGAATAAATAAATCAAATCACACTTGTCAAGATTTTGGAATATTGACTAATTAACGGATTCAACAAAATAAGCCGGGCCAGCAGATAATTATGCTTAGGAATGGATTCAACAAAATAATGCGGGCCAGCAGTTAATTACTCTTAGTAATGGTTTCAAAAAAATAACGTGGGTCAGCTTGGTTTGCTCTTAGGAATGGTTTCAACAGAGTGACACAGGCTGTGGGCTGCGGATCAATGAATCAACAACCAAATCATGTCTGTGCATTAACAAATTCATGTATTGCAATTAATTAATGGAATGCGCAATTACTGCTCATTAATTAGTTCACCCCAACAACCACCTCAAACATGCTTCCCATAATAATTACTATTCTAAACTTTAATTAAATCCCAGAACAAGAGGGCCATCATAAAAACTGTCATCTGCATTACATCTAGAATAGTCCAACATGGACTGGGATGTCAGGCCAAAAACTCTAAGATAAAAGGCTTTTAGCCTATTGTATTAGAGTAGCTCTGATTAGTGAAACAATTTTCTTTGTGAACTAGTAGCCAACCACTGGCTAGCTAGCCCTGGAAGTGGCCCAGGTAGTCATAAAGGATACCAATCTGCAGAAAATGTCAAGTTAGCCCTCTCATAAACCATCCCAAAAAAGATGGGCCTCCTGCTGTGTTGACCTAATGCTACTGCAGTCTCTTTTAGCGCCATGAGCTAACTCAGATAAAACGCGGGCAGGCAGGCTGCCTTAAAGCCAATCCATTAGAATAAAAGACTGATGATTCCATATTGACTTGATGATTGATCCAAGTCCTATTTCCTTAATGTGATCCTCTCTTAAGCTTTAAGTGGAGAGCAAAAGATGATACTGTTGTCATACAGTATAATTATCTATAGTAAAATATAGAGACAACACATATGAGCCTATATCCAGAAGTAAGAAGAACCGCCCCAAATCCTTTGGGCTTTGGGCCCTGTCAGACTTGCTACTTCTGATGATAACAAAATAATTATGGGCCAAAGGTTCTGCCAAAGTCACAGGTTCTCTGTACTTTCCTAATTTTAGAGTACTTAGGATATCTGCTGGCGGATGATAAAATCCCCTGGTCCGCAATTTTCCGACAACACTGGTTCACCATCAGTAGCTCCATGACTAACCAATGCCGTGGAATGTGCCTCAAGTTAATTGGAGGTGTGCACTAAAATATATCAATTCATTAGTGCTACCACACATGGCAAATCAATAAATTGCACATGTTTGAGGAGTAAGCAGGTAAAATGATCTGGGTACTATGATATATAACTGCATGCCTTATTACATGGATACCTGACTCTAGAGGTTAAAGCTGGCAGTCTGGGAATAGAAAGAGGGCCTGAGCAAGAGTCTGAAGTGCCATATATCATACTGGAATTCAGAGCAGGTCTATAAAAGAGCCTTTAATATGACATCAAAGGCAGAATAATCTACCTTGTCTATTATAGAACTTCTCTGTAATACAGTAGTTTTTAAATCACTGGCAAAAAGCAAAAATTGAGTCATCTGTAAGCAGAATCAATCCACCTGAAAAAATAAATCCAGATCAAAGCAAAGCAAAATAAAAACTAAATGGATTTATATCAACTAACAAAAGGTTGAGGTTCCCCTCTATTTTTTCTTAGCTTAATTGATCTATTTTTTAGTTAAGTTTGCTTTTCTTAAAGAGGACTTGGCTTTGCTTGTTTAAAAGATTTATAGACTATTAAGTTATTATTACCAGAATATTCTTTTCAGTAGATTGTGAACCTCTTGTTTCTGCCTTTGACCTCCTTACTAGACTGTCAGTATCTGTTACTAGATATGATGATTTGGTGCAATACACCATCTAGAAAACGCCATCTAGAAAGACCCCATCTAGAAAAATTCTTGTGATAGAGTTGGGATTTACACCAGCACAACTAAAGAAAAAAGTTATTAAAAAATATTAAATTTTTAGTTTTTACATATTGGTTTCTAATACAGCATCTCAAAAAACCACATCTAGAAAACACTATCACAAATTAAAATAAAAGGGTGTTATCCAAATAAGATTTTTTGAGTGTAAAAACACTTAATAATTACCCTAAAATACGCCATCTAGAAATAAAGCATCTGGAATCAAATAATAATTGTAATTTTATTTGATAAATCCAAGCCTTTATCTTATTAACTGGGAATAAAGTATGGTATTAATTTATTACCACATATAATAAATAAACTAAAAGTAATGACACTTTGGTAGGACTATCTCCCTGTAACACAGCCATTAAAAACCCAATTTTAATATACTAGTTTTATTCCTTATTGTAGAAATATCTGTAACATTTGAGTTTCAACTTTAAAGTGATTCATTAATGATTTTATATACACAAGGGTAGTGACTCCATTAACTGGAACTGCTTTATCAGGTTAAGGACAGTGTAACTAAGACCACCTCATCACTTGAAGGTTGGTACCATCAATTTTCCTGCCTGTTTAAGGTTAAAAAAGACAGGATCATTGTGAATATCAACAAGCTGAAGATCCAGTATGTCCATAGGGACCAGATTTACCCCAGGCCATCAAAAGCAAAGCTTTTTTATCCAAGCATGCAGATCAGCAGGTCAAGTTTGCAAGTATTACCAAGAACTTTTTGACCTATTACACTGGAGAAGGCTGCCTTATCCATCTTAAAGGCATTGTAAAAACTTTTGGGACTGAAGCCTGATCAAGTTACTCTCCCATTAAATACTTTACTTCCAAACATTTAATTTTTACTTAATTTTTAGTAAATTGATATAAACATAGGAGCAAATTTCAATATGGAAATATCACAGTTTTGGGGTGTGTTGAATTTGGAGATTTGCACACTAAAGTTAGTACTAGCTGACCCCACATTTATATTGCAGATTTGGAATCCTTGGATGATTATGAGTCTATCCGTATGTATTTTTTTATTGTTTTTGAAATGATTTTGGGCTTTAATTCATATTTCAAGTTATCTGACACAGTTTAGCCAGAAATTTGAGACAGGGTTTCTAGATGGCGTCTTTCTAGATGGTGCTTTATAGATAGCATTTTCTAGATGGTGTCTTTCTAGATAGCTTATCCCACTAAAGATTCCTTTGGATTCATAGCCACACTATTGGTAGCTATATTTTGTTATACAGATTAATCAATGTCAATACCTAATAGCCCATAAAATGGATAAAGAAATGCTATCAAGAAGCAACATATTAACAAAGATTAAAAAGTTACATGTTACCTTCAAATTCCCTAGTGTCAAAGCTGCAGGCTCAACCCGCCAGCAAGGTTCCAAGTAAGCAGTTTGTGACCTGCAATCCAATTATCCAGTCACTTGGAGCCAGACTAGGTGTCAGGATACCAGGAGTACTGTGGAGCTCCAGCAGGTGAGGGAGGAGTCAAAGCAGGTACTGGCATGGCCTACCAGATGAGGGGATCTACCTTTATCAGGTAGGAAAGGGCTTTTCCAGCGCTAGCCCAGGGCCCAGCCGCTGGCAAGGCAGAGTAAATCAATCCAGTGGGCACCAGGTAAAGCACTCCCAGGAATTGACTACTATGGCCAGTGGCATTGGAGGTGGGTGGGGTGAAGATGGTTGGTTTGGGTGTTGGGGGTGGTTTCATGGGGACCAGATAGGCAGCAGGATTGTTGTATTTCCCGTTGAAGATCAAAAGGTAGATGATGATTGCTTTGCTGTCACAGACAATTTGGTAGGGTTCCTTGGGTGCTTTTGGGCAGGTGTACCACTGCAAGTCTTCTGAGGTCCAGGGTTTGTGGTCAGGATTTGGGGGATACTCAGTGAAATGCACAGGGCCAAATGGTGTGTTGGGTGGACAGTATTAGTCAAAGGCTTTGGTTTTTTCAACTGGAGTCTGGCTATCTATCCCAGTGGGTGGGTACTGACGCTTGGGTGTATACAGATGGATGAGTATCAAAAATATGTATGGAAACAGATTGATGAACCAAAGGTTCATAACAACTTTATTTGGTAAGGATGACAATACAAAACTTTTTCAGGTGCTTATGATTTATATACTTACTCACATGCAAGTGCCTCTGGGAATTCTTCTGGTGCTATCTGTGTGGCAGGGATTGGCATCCCAGGTTCTGCTTTTTGGTTGACTGCTTCATGGTCATTTTTGAGGTTTTCAGGAACAGTTGTTTGGCTTTTTGGTGATCCATCTTGACTTGGCTGGCCATTGGTTCTGGCAGGTTTGACTTCTGGGGTTATGGGGGTTTTCCCAATTTGATCATCATTTTTGGACTGGCTTGACAGGATTTCTTGAGGCCGAGGAACTTGAATAAAAAAGGGACCCCAATTGGGGACTCCAAATTTCTTAATGGAGGATGGGCTTGAACTGGGCTTACTGGGCAGCTAAAATTAGCCTGCCCAGGCCCAGCCAAATCCATCAAGGCTTGGGCATAGCTTTTGAGGCCCAGAACGGGCCCCACAGCTGTCACCAGGGCAGGAATGGTTCCTGCACCTGGATTTGCTTCAAAAGCAAAAATCCATGTGCGGGAAAATCTCCCCCACCTGCTAACCCCACCTGGTGGCTAGGAGCGGGTTCAATTCCCGCCCAGGGGTTTGAACTTATTACTTTTGTAGCACTATGAAGTCAACTTGAATTGCCAAATCCAACAACATGAACAATTGATGATCCCTTACGGTAGATACCTTGTTTTGGCGCTTGACTCATTACTAGGATCAAGCCACCCCCTTCACCATCCTACCATGTGATCTACACAATCATGTTCCTGTTATCCATGACTTACATTAACTATATAATCATTATTTCTCAATAAAAATATTACTTAGTTTCTAAATATTTTTCCCCTTATAACTCTGCTAAAACAGCACAGTTACAACACTGATAGATTAAAATAACCTAAACAAAATAATAATTTTCTTGGTTTTAATCTTTATAGCCCAACTCTGAACAGTTCTTTTGGTGTATGTTTATTTTTTGCACGCTTGTATCTGAAAAAATTAACACCAAGTCTATGTTAACCTAGCGTATATTTTACACAGCATTTCTATTATTTTAAGGCTGAGATTATTTTATTATTCTTCCCAGCTTTGAAAACTACTTGAGATTTTTTAAGTTTTTTGTTATTAAATTGTAATTTTTGGAATTTATTGATTTTTAAATGCTTCGATTTAGAAGCTTTAGGATACTTTACTTTTTAATATTTGTGATACTTTATACTGAGTTTTTGAAAATAAATCACCTTGTCTCAAAATAAAAGCTTTGTCTTGGTTATAGGGTCAGTGCTGCTGCCATCAAGCGGTTTGTTGTCTGGCTTCTTGACTTTCACACGAGCAGATTTTTTTGCCTGTATTTAACTGTCATCTAGTTGATGGCATATTGCGCTTTGTATTTATAGCTCAGTAAGTACTAAGGCTGCAGCGGATCTGAAACAATGGCTGCTTTATAAAAAAGCAACCATCTGTCTCAGATCCAGAAAGAATTCCAGAAAATCATCCTGGCTACGATTTTCCTGGAATCGTAGCCCACACATCCACAGGAGGATGGTTTTTTTGGATTTTTTAATAAAAATTATATATTTTCTATTAAAATTTAAATTTTAAAAATGTACAAATTCGAATTCAGATTTGATTAAAATTAAAAGTTTTTTAAAAATAATATTAAACCATGCTCTTCCAGAAAAAAGAAAGCCAGCTTTAACCGGTTTTTTAAATTTTGTATTCCCCTGACATGAGGAATCTATTACAAAAAAGGACGGTTTGGATGTGAAAAATCATGGCAAATGCTGTAATTGTCGCATTTTTAATCCACCACAGACCTAGTAAGTACCAAAGGAAGGATACATTGAAATTGTTAAACTAGAAATGGGCTGTGCTCATTTTTGATAGATATTGAACTTCTATTGTATGCATTTGAAGCTACTTAATATAATAGTAGCTAGATGTATGAAACGTGCTTGAAACACCATATAAACTAACTGTCTGCAGATTAAAAGCCACCAAGGTTCTATTAAAATATAAAGATATATTGCTGTTCAACAGCAGATGATGACTTCTGATATAATTACTCAATAATTGTGCTAAATAAATGTTCAACTTGCAGACAAACGTCAAAAGTATTTCAAATTTGGCAGCTATAAAGGTTTAATATAAATATCTATTTAGGGTAAGGCAACAGGCATATTGGTCCCATCCACGTCAGTTTTATCCTTTGCAACAGCTGTGGCTGTGTCCTTGATACCTTCCTGCGTTTCGCTCTTTTTCATGGGAATGTTATCAAGTTGGTTTGAGTGATTGAGTTTGGCTTGCAGGTTTTTCTCGAGCTCTGCTTTGGAGGTTGGATCCAACTTGGATAGGACGGGAGGAGATACCTTCTTAGGGGAAGTTGTGGTAAGTTGTTTTCCAATGTCGAGGGGCGATGCAGCAACCAGAGCAAATAAGAGGCAGGATAGATTGATGAGCTTCATTTTGTTTTCTTTCCTTGAATTTCCTGCTTCTTTATAGAACCAGGGTTGGATTGATATAGCGGTTGATCTTCCTCAGCCCAGGCCAGTTATGTTTGGGATGAGCTTTGCGACACTGATTTTCATGGCGATCACATTTTCGCCCACTGTTCTATATTCCTCGATAACAACAAAGGAAATTTTGAATGCTGATCCCAGTTCCAAACGATTTAGGCTTGAAGTAGATTTTAAATAAACAAAGCCCCCTCTATTAATATTTTCCTGCTGAAATTATTTATCAAATTAAATTTTCTAAAATAGCATCAGAATATTAACATGGCTAATCTGAATTCTTAGTCAGTAGTTCAACTATTCTCTGAACTATTTTCACTTTTCTTTCAAAGTTACCACCAGTATATAAAAATAAATCCCCATTCTAAATTAATTTGCATCATTCCAAAGCTAATTAAGCAAAAGATCCTTGGTAATCCTCAATCAAAATAGTTTTATGTTATTCCTTAAAGGGTCACATTTAGAATTTGTTTATCGACTTGCCGAATAATTAATGATTATTCTTGGTGCATAAATCTATATATTTCTGGATTCAATAAATTATATATACCGCTTAGCGCTGACTATGACCAGCCAAATTTTCCCCATGAATTTGATCTTGGGATTTTTAAATATGAACCTACATAGAATCAAGAAAATAGATATCTGCTCCTCGGCATCTACCACCTCGCCGACCATCTCTTCGTCAGAAAATATATATCTACATCTATTCTTGGCCCAATGTGCCTTCAATCTCCTGGAGCAGGAGGTTATTCCATCAATTATATTTCCGGAAAAATATGTCTGATAAGTTCCTACCTCATTTCTGACAATGGTTTTTTCAATAAAATTATTTCTGGCGTATTAATTTTTAAAAGCTTTCTTTCCAACACGCATAATGTCAGGAACTTGCATTTCATATTGTTGACTTTGCCTTACCTTATTAAAAGGATAGTTGGCAGATAAGTCAAACCCCTTATATTATAACGGCCTTCCATATCATCAATATAAGAAGCTTCTGGTAGATTACAATCAGCTTAATTGATCTCAGAATTTTTTGATAAAATGGATTTGTGCCAATAGATGCAAGGCCAACCAGGAGCATCCCAGGCCATCAATTGAGATTGAATCCTGATAGGCTGAAATTATTCCAGAATGCCTTAGCACCCCAAAGAGTCAGAAGCAAAATAGGTTCAATATCAAGGCACTAAGAGTATGACAAGATTCTCTGGGAATAATAAAGGTTGGCGCCTTTTTGCACTAGCAGCCCGTTGGTGCTGCTGCAAATTCCTGTTGAAAAGACTGCCAAACATCCTCACAATTATGCACTATGAATAGAACAATCAATTGACGCCACCACTGCCAACATGTCAATGATTGTGCATAACAATGAAGCAAATAGCACCCAGCACAGGGTACTATGCAATTGAATACCATGTCATTGCATGGATGCCTGACTCTGGGGGTTGATGCCAGAAGTTTGGGGATGGAAAGTGTGACAGAAATAGAAGGATAATAAGAAGCTGTCTCCATGCGGTGGGGAATTACCCACCAAATCCACATAGAGTTAATGATTAACCACCAACCCAGCTTCAGATACCGTTTTGTGAAATTTCTAAATGAGATACTAGGGTTTAGTAAAATAATTAACCCCAACTAAAAGAGCCCTAGATAAATAGCCTGGGAGAGAATCAGGGTGTCTTTGGCATAAAATTCAGTACATTGAGATAGAACCTGATTTCCATTTTTGAAAGTAGGAGAAACAGCTCCAAGATTGACAGGCATTGAATTAACATTTGGTGGAGGCAACAACAAAGTACCAACAGCAGGCCCCCATCTTCTCGTAATAATCTGGCTAAGGATTAAATTGTAAGGAATGTAGCACAAAAAGCCAACAACATGAGGTATTTAAATAAAGATTAGACCAAGGGAAATTTGATTTTATTTGAGTAAAATTTGGGAGGACTCAACTCTTAAGAGTTGAAACAGTGAAAATTATTCAATATATATCAATTTTTGACTAAGCAATACCACCTGAATCCTGAGCTCCTACTCCTTCCACATTGTCAAGTAAATATCTAGTCCAGTTTGCAAAGAAACCTCAGGTGACCAACTTCTGATGACCATGCTGATTAACAAGCTCATATTGGGTGACCCTCAAATTACTTCTATTTATCAACGTCAGTTTGCAAGGAGGAATTGGTTTCAGCTGGGGGACTGGAGCAGCTGTAACCCATTTTCAATTGACTGTTTGATTTAAATTTGTCAATTTGGTTAATTTTGTTAAAGGGTTTCTGGCCTTTCAAGCCTTTCTACTTGGAAAAATAATTCCTGGCATTATGGAACCTACTGTGACATTACCCTCCGCTTTAGCCCAGGGCACAATACCACCATCCAGGAGATGAGATAAGGAGAAGTTCTTGTGAGCAGGCGGGAGTTTCATTGCGGCTAAGTTGAGTTCAGGGTGACCAATAGCAGTGGGATTGCACTTGTAGAACTCGTGAACCAGATCTGGGGACTTGGCACAATTGTAGTGGGGAACCCAGGAGTTTTCATAATCAGGATGACCCTTTCAAGACACCAAGTATTCTAGGCGGCGTCAATTCTTGCGGGAAGCCAAAATACAATTCAGCTCATACTCTGGCTCTCCTTCCACAAGAATGGGTTGGGCAGAGGGAGTCTCAGTACCCTTAAAGGGAGTAAGTAAGCACTCATGGAAGGTGTGGAAAATCTTAAAGGCTGGAGGTAAATCTAACCAATATGTAGAGGGACCAATTTGTTGTTCAACCTTGAAGGGATCAACTTGCTTGGGACCTAGTTTGCAACAAGGAACCTTCAGTTTCATATTGCAAGCATCCACCATGACCAGATCACCCGGCTGGTAGGTTGGACCTTCCTGGCACTTGTGATCTGTGTATTCCTTGTAAATTGACACAGCGGCGGTGAGAGTAACCTGAAGCTCCTGATGAACCCGTTTCAATGCAGCAGCTTGATCAGTTGCAGCTTCCACGTTGCTAACCAATTGAGGGCCCATGTTGGACAAGGGATTGTAGCCCATATTGGCATAAAATGGCAAGACCTGTGTTGAAGTATACAGGGCACTATATATGTGTACTATGCCATGGGTAGGTTAGCACATCAATCATCTTGTTGTGCATTAGTGTAGCAATATAGGTAAACCTCCAAGCTTTGGTTTACCCTCTCTGTTTGTCCATTGGATTGGGGGTGAAAAGCTGTGAAACGGCACAATTTGATACCAAAAATCCCAGTAAAAGCTTCCCAGAACTGAGCAATAAATTGGGGACACAGTCACTTACAATCTCCATTGGGATGCCATATAGGGAGAAGATTCTATTCACAAACAACCTCGCTGTTTCCACCAAAGTAATTGTGGTTGAGCAAGGTACAAAGTGTGCCATCTAGTGAAACAATCTACCACCACTATGATTGCATTAAACCCATTTAAATATTGAAGTTCACTGATAGTCCACCAACACTGACGTCCAGGGACCTGCAGTAGGCTGCAATAGAACCAACAATCCAGTGGTCTTGTTCCGGTTTGCCTTGGACCAAGCACATACTAGGCATTCTCAAACAAAAGCCGCAACCTGCACTGTCAAACCTTTTCAAGAAAACTATTGGCAAATTAGTTCCACCATTTTATTTTTCCCTGGGTGGCTGGCCATAGGACAGGTGTGATAGGCCTCCATGATCTTATCTCAAATAGTTATCTTGGGAACCCATAAGCTTCCTTGATGATAAAGAACCAGTCCTATCTTGTGATAACCCTGTGGCTGGCCTACCAGATGTGCACATGCTAGTTCCAGTAACCTATCATAACCCTTGGACAGAGGCTGTGAAAACTTAAATTTTGAATATAAGTCTAAGTCTGCGCACTTGGTTAAAGACATGGTAGCAAGCGTAGCGGGCAGAGTTAATACAAAGGGAACCACAGCCTCATCTGGAATCAAAGTATGTGTGTTAAACTTGACGTCCATGCCAGCATCTGAGAGATGGGATGGATTTCAACTCAACACCTCCGCCAAGTGATTATCAATTCCCTTAAAAAACTTGTGGCGGAACTTGTATCTTGTCAGATCCCCATGCCATCTAGATTGACAACACAACAAAACCCTGGGTTTAAAATAGTACAGGAGGGCTTTATGGTCAGTTCTCACCACAAAAGGATGACGTGCTAACATGAGGTGATGATGCTGATATGTCATGAATGATGCTTCAATACTTGTATTGAAAACCTGGGAATTAAACCCCGGGTCTCAGGGATAGCCTTATGTTGACCAGAGTAGACAGGAAACTGCCCAACTGTTAGTTGGGTCAAACCCTGGACCACCAGAGATAGATGACCCCAAACAGGATGAACATAAACCTGCCAACCTGCCAAGCGTCAATACTGGAGGTTTGAAATCAACATTGGAGACCCTGGAATCAAACCCTGACCCTCCAAAGACTACTCAAGTTACAAAAAGTGGACGGGAACCTTCCAACTTGTGAAAATTGCAAACCCAAGTTGACAAGTTACTCCAAGACCTGCCAGTCTCCCAAGGACAATTCCCCAAATGGTCACCAGATTGCTGCCAACCTTGCGCCACCAAAGATCTGGACCTATGCAGAGGTTGTAGTTTGCCTTAAGATGGTTAAAACAAAACCTACTGCTAACTCTGCCAATGACCACCAGCAGCTGCCAGTCTTGCATCCATAATGGGTAGTATAATTGAACTACTCAGGTGACGCAATGAACAGTAGCAGTGGAACAAAGCATTGCCACTTCTGTTCACCAGAGCAGGCACAACCTGGATCTGCTGCCTTCAAGACTCTAAGCCAATATCAATGCCCCGCCAGTGCATTGTCTGCAAACCTAACCCTGCAAAAATCAAAGAAGCAAAAACCCATGGTATGAAAGCCCCTGCAGTATGATGATGACCATATTGTCATTTTTGATAATAAAGTTTTATGACCTTTGGTTCAAACAAATCTTATCTTATCTAGTCTTAGTGATCTTCCATCCTAACACTGGCCAAGTAGACTATCAGGCAACTGCCCCTCTGGAGACCAACCTGCCAACCCTCCCCAGGCGCTATACTGTTCCCCAGGAGCCCCCTTTGGACCTGTGCATTTGATCAAATACCCACCCAACCCCACCTACACAGAGTACGGCTTGAAGACCATCCTCATTGCCAATCCCTTGGCAAGGATTAGAGAAACTGAATACATAGGAGTGAAGGAAAGAAGATTGAGGTGTTGCCCTTATTGTTCAAAGACAAGTACAATTATCTGCCTGCCTACTTTGTTCCCATGACTTTGCCCTTAACCCCGCAACCCAATTGCCCAATGGAGACCCCCACTGCAGCTGATACTACGTCCACCCAACTGTTTGGAGTACTCCACATTAATTTGACGGGAATAGTAGATACTATGGTGCCCAATTCAGGGCCCTGGTCTTTGCTTAGGCAATATGTATCCTATATTATCAAGTTAGCACCCATCCTATGAAGGGCATTATCCTCTGGCCCGGCTGCATTCTGTCCCAAGCCAACCAATGCATCTACCTATGCCTGGCTTCCTGACACAATGCTTCAGAGATTTCACAACTGCAAAAAATTCCTTGTTTTAGATCATGCAATTGCGTTCATGAACCTTTATCTTCTGGGAAAAATACCCCACCAGTCTTTCAACACCATTGTTGGCAGATTGTAACAACACACCTGCCTCAGCATATTTGGATGCGTCTGTAGAAGCCATAAAGGAAGCTCCAGATCTACATGTTGTAGAACTGGAGAAGATAAAAAAGAGCTTTGACCACTGCAAACTTTCTGCAAACTCAGGTGTCCAGACTAAAGTAGTTTTCCCGCTAGCTGAATACAAGGGGGCCGCCACCTCAGACAAATGAGGGTTAAACCTTTTCAAGAAGGTACAAGTACCCAAGAAACAGCAAAGTTGGGATACTGTCACAGGGGTAGCATACTTGCAAACCGCTGTTTCCTTGTCAGGGGCAATAGTGTGACCATCCTCAAAGATAATATTACCCAAGGAAGTTACCTTACATCTAAAGAATTCACACTTACTCCTTTTGATGATCAAGTTAGCCTGAAGAATACACTCTACAACTGATGAAAGATGGGCTTTGTGAGTCTCCTCATCTGGAGAGAACACCAAAATGTTGTCTATGTACGTGATGGCACATACACCTAAGAGGTCTCCCAGAACTGAGTCAATCAACCTTTGAAATCAAGCTGGAGCATTCTTCAAGCCAAAATGAATAACACAGAGCTGAAAGATACCTTTCTTTGTTTGGAACACTGTCAGCCAATCCATTCCCTCTGCAATTCTAATCTGATTGAATGCATTCAAGAGATCAAGTTTTGAGAATACCTTTGACTTCTCAACACATCAGTAAATCTGTGCTTCAAAAGGCAAAGGATAGGGATCAGGATTGTGATGTTGTTCAAATTGCCATAGTCAACACAAGGTCTAAAAGACCCGTCAGATTTTTGGACAAACAACAATGGAGAGCAAATTGAAAAAGCTTTCTTGAAGATGTATCCCTTAGTCAACATGTCACAAGTCCATTCTTCCAAGAATGTGTCCTCCTTTAAAGTCAAAGGATAAATAGGAGACATAATACAAATCAGATCAACAGTAACTTTAAATTCAAAGTCAAACTGAGTATGCTTGGGAAGAACCTCACCCCTAGTGGCGTCAAATGCCTCAGACCAAGGCTAAGGCATGCTGGTAAGTCCAAACTTACTGGAGTAGGAACGGGAACCAACTGAATTGTCTATGACAACTGCTCTAATTCCAACATATCCAACAATGGTATACAGATGTATATGCCCAAAGAGTGGTCCACTTGTAATGCATTTTCCTTAAGCAGAGCTTATGCATTATGGTCCTAATACAGCCTAATCCTAAGATGATAGGGTACATAAGAGTAGAGCATATGGAAAACTGTGCAGTAAAAGATTGACCCTCAACTAAAAATTTCACTGGTTTCTTGAGTTGGAAAGAGGGAAACATTTGACAGTTTCCACTCCTAACTAACATTCCAGGATGATACTTGAGTTGCAACAAATCAGCAGTATCAACACTCATGAAATTCTCAGAAGCACCAGCATTCAACATAATGGAAGATTGGAAGATAGTTTGACTGTTATCAATGCTACCATAAAACAAGAAGTAACCAGAAGTAGATTTATTTGCTGCAAAGGTTGCAATCTCAGCAGGATCTTGCTTCTTTCAGTGGTACAGACAGCATCTAAGAAATTAGGGTGCTTCTTAAAATAATGCCCAATCATTTCTTGGACAGCATCAGGAAGGACAGGACAATCACAATTGATTGGAACATGAGGCAACTCTTTGGACTTGACTGGCAAAAATGTTGCAGGCACAATGTGCTGAAGCATAGCTAATGAAATCTCAGGAGTGAACACCACAGGCGCTTCATTCACCTCAACAGGTTTGTTCAAAATTGCCAATTGCAACTGAGAAGACACATAGGGAGAAAAATCCTGGCTCTGACTAGATGAAGCCACCACAGAATAAGTACCAGAAACCCAGGTGCAGCCAGCAGGTTTAACATCAATCTACATAGCACCTTGTTTGAAAGTCAACAGATTTGAGACCAAAGAAAGAATTTGGCTTGTCAGGGCCTCTTTTATGGTTAACAGGGATCCCAAACTGCCAAATCCTGGGCATTCTGATCAACTGCTAACCACAAGGCTGAAAGTTTATTCACCTCGGGAACATCAATTGTACGGCAGTAGACAAGAAAATGAGGAAGGAATATCAAAAGAGGAGCCATACCCTGCTGGAAGGTGTACAACTTATAATATACCCTGAGCTCCTCAATAGTTACACACACATTTTTAACAAAGGGTATAAAAATGCACTTTCAGTTAAAACACATGGATTATGCTCCACTGCAGACAACACCCATTTGCAAGCATCCTCTGAAACCTTAGTAAGTACATAATGGGTTTAGTATTTGTGACTAAGGCTAGAAGCAGAATAAAATGATAGAGCCAAAAAAACTTCACACAAAATTTCATCAGTGGGTGGAGCAGTAAAATAATCCTGACGCCAAAATGAAATGATGCAACGGAAATAAGAAAAAGAAGATCCAGTCTCAATGACTGGTACTGGAGATGGAAACCACAAATTAAAGAAGAGTCTGAAATGAAAACTCAGAAAAGAGCTGATGCAAATAAACATGGTAAATGCAGAAAACTCAACAGAACAGGAGAAAAAACATGAATTCATGACAAACTTCTTCTAAAAACTCAGATGTAGAAGAGTTAATAAATGTGATGGAAATATCATGATAAAAAGAAGCTGTCTCCATGTGGTGGGGAATCACCCACAAAATCCACATAGAGTTAATGATTAATCACCAACCCAGCTTCAGATACCGTTTTGTGAAATTTCCAAATGAGATACTAGGGTTTAGTAAAATAATTAACCCCAACCAGAAAAGCCCTAGATAAATGGCCTAGGAGAGAAAAAGGGTGTCTTTGGCATAAAATTCAGTACATTGAGATAGAACCTGATTTCCATTTTTTAAAGTAGGAGAAACAGCTCCAAGATTGACAGGCATTGAATTAACATTTGGTGGAGGCAACAACAAAGTACCAACAGCAGGCCCCCATCTTCTCGTAATAATCTGACTAAGGATTAAATTGTAAGGAATGTAGCACAAAAAGCCAACAACATGAGGTATTTAAATAAAGATTAGACCAAGGGAAATTTGATTTTATTTGAGTAAAATTTGGGAGGACTCAACTCTTAAGAGTTGAAACAGTGAAAATTATTCAATATATATTAATTTTTGACTAAGCAATACCACCTGAATCCTGAGCTCCTACTCCTTCCACATTGTCAAGTAAATATCTAGTCCAATTTGCAAAGAAACCTCAAGTGACCAACTTCTGATGACCATGCTGATTAACAAGCTCATATTGGGTGACCCTCGAATTATATCAATTTATCAACATCAGTTTGCAAGGAGAAATTGGTTTCAGCTGGGGGACTGGAGCAGCTGTAACCCATTTTTAATTGTCTGTTTGATTTAAATCTGTCAATTTGTTTAATTTTGTTAAAGGCTTTCTGGCTTTTGAGCCTTTCTACTTGTCCGGATAATTCCCAGCATTATGGAACCTATCATGACAGAACAACTGGCTGAGCAAGAGTTAGAAGAGTCAAATGTATTATCCTGGCAAGAGATTATAAGCTCTGTAAAATCCCTTCCATTGTAATAATAGAAGGCTGACAAAAATAAGACATACCTACTGTAGAACGCTTTTACAATAGAAGATTAATCTAAGTTCAAAGAACATTATCAGTTCTCAAAGATTATAGCAAGTTGCCATTTAGAGACACTGCTGCTTGCATCTATTGCCTCCCTTGGGCATCTTTGCAACCAAGTTTCCATTATTGCCTGCCAATGTATCTTAAAATACACAGGGGGCACTTGATGAGTTGCCCCTTGATGTATCTAACAACATAGATCAATCTGATGGCAACATAAAATTGCGGGCACTTTCTCCTAATTAGGAGCACTACCAATTTGCCCTGCTGATCCCTGCACAAATTTTTCCTTGTCTTCAAACCTTACATGGAACATGCCACCCCCTGTGGCCTTGTGGCTTTCCCCATATAGTATATTAATTGCAGTATTCTATGTAAACAATACCTTATTCTTATTATTCAAGTCTTTTCTATTGGACTGTTGTCTTTCCTAATCAAATACTGAACTCTAATTGGTTCAGTTGCAACAGTGATAGCAGAAGTAGGTTTACAACCTACCTAAAAGAAAAATTTCCCCTAAGAAAGGACGGAGTATGGGACGTATGGCTACTCCCCATCTAGAAACCTTCCTGCCAATCCCTAATGGGTATGTCATCTATCAAGATCAACTGATACTTAAAAGTGTGTATAATTGACTCTGCCTTGAGCAGCGCAATGCAAGTCTCACCCTGCCCCAGTTGGACCTCTCTCAGTGCATGCTCAACCTCCAGCTTGAATCCTTTGCAGGAGGTGTCAAATGAGCTAACATTGTCAGTTGGCTCCACTCTACCATAACCCACCACTGTATTTGTCAAGTTCCTGACCCCATGTGGGTTGCCACCGCTTTGGGCTGCCTTACAGGGCCTGCTACATTGTGGTTCACCAACTGGGCAAGTCAAGAGATAGATATCACTTGGGGGTTGTTCAGGGACGCCGCAAAGTCCCACTACAGTGAAACCTTTTCTCCTGTTGTGGTGGGAACTCCCCTCCTGGCCATTAAACAGACTGGATCTGTCCCTGAATATCTTGCCGCCTGGCAACAAGCTCTTTCTGCCACCCCAGAAGCTGTTACTGATGGGAATGCCATGCTCCTTACTCTAATAGTCAATGTACTCAAATCCCATATCTGCAAGTGGGTTCCTGTGGGTCAATGTACCTCCATCAACAACTGCTACAAAGCCATTGTGGAGGCTGATAACCAGGCTTCAATGGGCTTCTGCAGATCTAATGACGCACCACCCCAACCTTGTCCTGCACCTGGCAGTGCCCATAACCAAGTAGGCTGCCACCAGTCCCGCCAACAGGAAAATGGGGGTTAAGCGTCCCTGCAAGGAAGACTCCAACTAGCAAAAATTAAGGACCAGGGAAAAGCCTGGGGGTTGTAGCTACAAGAGGTTCTACAACACCACTTGACCCTCACTCTCAATCCCTCCTTGCAAAGAATCCCTGCAACTACAGTGTGCATAAAGTTGAAACCTTTGACGTATTCCAGGTCCACAGCAATAACCCTGTTCTCCAAGCAAGCCACTCTTCAAATAAAGTAACCTGCTTGGCCTATCCCTTTCATTTTTGTGGGAACACCCACAAAATATTGATAGATACTGGGGCCAACCACACATGGTTGACCAGGCGTTTGCTGACTCTTAAAAATTAGACAAAGCGTCCAGCAGATTCAAAGCAGTACAAGTAGCCAATTACCGTAGAATGGCAATTACCCATAAGACAGTACCCTTCTCTGTAAGAATGAGGAACGTCAAGGTTAAGCTCTCTGGGCCAATCATGGCAGGCCTCAGCCAAAAATGAAATTGCTGGCCTCAACTGGCTCCAGAATAACCGCCCTTACATTGACTGGGATACCTCTGTCATCACCCTCAATAGAAAAGGGGTGGGTTTTCAGATTTACCCCATGGAAATGAACAAACTACTACATGACAGTGTTTGTCAGAATGACAGAAACAGCCTCATACAATTTCAAGGGGGGAACTAGACTTTAACCAATGTTCAGTCAAAGTTATCCATGCAGAACCATCTGCAGTCCCTCCCCTGGCAACATTATCACCACCAGCGCTAGTTACACTACTCAAGGAGTACAAGGACGTATTCAGCAAAACACTCAAACAACTACCTCCACCCCAGGAGATTCAGCACGCTGTACAACTTCAAGGATTGTTACCTAAAGCACAACCATTATACCGTCTCACACCAAAGGAAGATGAAACCCTCCACCAGCACCTTGTGTATGCGCTCAATAAGGGCTTCATAAGCCCCTCACTCTTGCCATACAGGGCTGCTGCCTTCTTTTTAGCCAAGAAGGACAGGTCCCTTCACTTGGTCACAGATTACTGCGCCTTAAACAAGGTGATTGTTAAGAATAAATACCCCCTGCCGTTGATTGACAACCTGTTTGACACGCTTGCAGAAGCAAAGGTCTTTAGCAAGATTGATCTCACCGCAGGGTACAACCAGGTCTGCATTGCACCAGGGGATGAATTTAAACTGCCTTCTGCACACACTACAGGTTGTTTGAGTGCCAGGTCCTGAACTTTTTAATGACCAAGGCTCCTTCCACCTTTTCCATGTTGATGAACAAAGCATTTGAGGTTTTGATTGGGAAATGTGTTGTTGTGTACCTTGACAACATTATTGTCTTCAGTCAAGATCAAATCATGCATCTCTAACACCTATGCACTGTCTTTGACACCCTTCAGAAAAACCAGTTGAAGACTAAACCCTCCAAATGCAAATTCCTCAAGCTGGAGCTCTTTTTCTTTGGGCACACTATCTCTGCCCAAGGGATAAAGCCCAGCCCTGCCAAAATTAAGGCAATCACAAGCATGCCACCTCCCATCAATGTGGGCCAGGTGTGTACATTCTTAGGCATGGTTGCCTATGTGTGCAAGTTTATTCCCAATTGCAGAGAATTAATTGCACCCCTCACTGAGCTTTTAGACACTAAACAGCACTTTCATTGGACCCCTGCCAGAGATCAAGCCTTTGAGTTGTTAAAGCAAAGACTTACAGCTGCGCCTGTATTGCAATTCCCCAATTGGAACCACCAGTACAAACTCAAGATTGATGCCTCTGACAGAGCCATAGGGGGTGTATTATGGATAGAAACTGACAAGGGTGTTGTCCTCCCCATGGCATACAAGTCCAGGAAGCTCACCAACTCAGAAAAATATTACCCCATACATGATAAAGAGTTAGCAGCAATTATGCACTGTGTTGAGAAGTGGCACAGTTACCTGGAAGGGGCCTGTGACGGTCCACATGTTTGGTAGTTTGCAGGCGGGGCTTATGTTGGCCAAGTGGAAGTTTAGTGACTGTTGTTAAAGAAAGCTGGCTGAAGGACCAGAAGATGATGGTGAAGAACTAGTGGTCCGGAGAAATGAGCCAAGATTTTGCCAAATTGATTTGCCAAAGTTGGAAGATGTGGAATGTTTTGCCTTGGTTTAGTATTAAAATTAAGAAGGAATGTGGATAGAAGTGTGGGTAAGATATTTGTTTATTAAGTTCCTAGGATAGATGAAGGTATGTTGCTATGAGAGCTAAACATAAAGTTGCTTTGGTGGGACGTTTTCCTTGGATTTTTAAGATTTTTAAATATATGGAGAAAACGTTGAAAAGTTCCAGAAAGAACAGTTTAAATAGTATTCTACTATTTAAATGGGTTTAGGTTGAATGCAGGAAGAAATAGTGCCAGAATAATGGACCGGTTAACTCTTTGGTGCGCAAAGAGTTGTTGATTTGAGGGGTTTGAGCTGTGGAAATTATTTTCATAGTTGGATCCTGGTGGAAATTCAGAAATAGTCTATTTCTGCGCTCTGCATTCATTGGTTGAGTTTTGGCAGGTTTCCTGATGAAAATGATTGGTTGGAAGCCAAAAGCTTAAAGTATAAGCAAGGAAATAGTGAATTAATACTTTAAGCTTTTGAGAAAGTAAGTATGTATGCTTATGTTATTATAGGAAAAAGTGAGCGGCAATGGTTTAAGCTTATGAAGAAAGCCCTTTTGAAGGCGGAACAGTTGGTAAAAGGACACTATAAGAAGGGGTCTGGCAGGAAAGTTATCAGGTCTTTTAGAGGTCTTTTGAAGGTCTTTCTGGGTCTTTGACGGGATCTTTCCCGGGTCTTTTGAGTTTCTGCCAGAGGTTTTGGAAGCCTTTTGATCACCAGCAGGAGCTTGGTTGGACTGATACAACCCAAGATAACAGAGCAGGAGCCCAAGAATAAGGAGTTGGATCCTAAGCGCAGCGCCAGAGTCCAAGTCTAAGGCGCTGGAGTCCAAGTTTAAGGAGCAGGAGTTCAAGTCTATGGGGCAGACATCCAAGACTAAGGTTCAGGAGTCCAAGACCAAGTACAAGGAGTCAAAGATATTGTTGAAGGACTCTAAGTATTAGCAAATCCATATTGTTTCCTTGACCCCCTAGGCCATATACCAGAAGGTTTCTAAGAGGATCTTCCTTCTGAGAGTGAATAAAAGCCCATTTTGACCCCTATACATATTTCTGAGATACATTTTCCCTTACTAGAGAATGACAATCCCTTCCAGCCGGTCCCTGGCTACAATCCAGGACACACTTGGGGACTGGTGAACAGGAACCCCACAGGGCCACTTTTCTACCCCGTGTTCTGACAGATCACAAGTTGCTCCAGTACTTTAATACAAAGTCTCACTTGACACAACACTAGGCAGGCTGGGTCAAACACCTGTCTCCCTATCAGTTGTGCATCAAGTACAAGCCTAGAAAGGAACTTGTCACAGCTGATGACCTAGCAAGGCTCTACTTAGCATCCATCATCAGGTACAATGGCCTAGATCCAGACTGACCAATGCTTTACCTATGTCCCAAAGCAACCTGTTATAAAGGACTTAATTCTGTGACTATCTCCAAGCTAAAGGATAATAAAAGCCAGTTCACCACTGATGCTGGTAACTTCTGCCGCTGGCAGAGACATGCAAGAAGGCGCCTTATATTCCCACCACACAGCAAGAGGATACCATACTATACTATCACTGCACCTTGGGTCATGTCAAAGGATGTAACCTCTTCAAAATCATGAAGCATAAGGTTTGGTGGCCTTGTATGCGCCAAGACATCTTGGACCTCCTAAAAACATGTGTGTTGTGCAAAAAGAACATGTCTAAACCTGCACCCCCAACTTTGTCCTGCTCATCAAAGCCATGGAACCCTTTGAACAGTGGGCCCTCAATATTTTGGACCTCTCTTGAAGACAGACTGGGCAAGAAGTACATCATCACAGCCATCAATTAATTCACATGTTGGCCAGTAGCGTGGGCAACCACCAACCATACTGCCACCACCATCACCTGCTTCATTGGCAAGGAAATTGTGTCCCGCTTTGGGCGACCCAAACGTCTAATCACAGATGGTGGATCTGAACTTGTTGGAAATGTCATGATGGCGTACTGCGCCAAGAATGCCTCCCAAAAAATAGTCACAACTCCCTACCATCTTGAAGCCAATGGATTTGTAGAGCGCCTAAATGGTTTACTGGTCCAACTGATTGCCAAGCTCTTACAGGAGCACCCAATACCGCGTGGACTGAACACCTGCCCACCGCTCTACTTATCTTACAAGCAAGAATCAACAGGGGCAGAACAAGGGAAATTACAATCCACAGTTCCCGGGAAACCCCCTTGTTGATTACTCCCTCCCTGAGCCAGTGGCGTGCCAAAGCCTGAGACATTGAACACAAGCAAATTGAGGGGGGGGGAACAAAACATCTTGAGGCCAGATATGCTGTAGGTGATCCCGTCTACGCCCTCAGCCCCAATTCAGCCAAATTAGAACCCAACCACTTGGGGGCCTTCAAGATAGCTGTGGTCTATGACAACCACACCTACCAACTTGAAGATGCTCAAGGGAACATCAAGAAGCTTCACCACAATTGCTTGTGCACCAGCTGTGTAATCCCCACACAAAAGTTGTTTGTGCAGACCTTCCCAGATCTTCCACAAACTCTGATTCTGGTGTCTGACAGCAAGCAGGGGGCAAGGAGGTGTGTTGCAACCAAGTTTCCAGACTTGCCTGCCAACATATCTTAAAATTTACAGGAGGCACTTGATGAGTTGCCCCATGACATATCTAATGACATGGATCAATCTGATGGCAACATCAAGTTGCGGGCACTTTCTCCTAATTAGGAGCGCTACCAATTTGCCTTGCTGATCCCCGCACAAGTTTTTCCTTGGCTTCAAACCTTACATGGAACATGCCACCCCCTGTGGCCTTGTGGCTTTCCCCATATAGTATATTAACCACAATATTCCACAATAAACAACACCTTATTCTATTCATTCTTGTCCTTCCTATTGGACTGTTGTCTTCCTCAATCAAATACTGAACTCTAATTGGTTCAGTTGCAACACTATTATTACCTTGGTAAATACACCCCTTATTCCAAACTCTAAAATTCTGTCAAGGGTCTGGATGTACAAGTATTCTAGCTATTGCCATCACACCTAAAATCCAGTCATTGCCCAATTTGGTGCATTTCCAATATACCATTTGACATACCGGAAATGGCAACAAACCAATATCACATGACTGTCCAGGTATCCAGCAACTTGAACCCATCCAGCACATGACCAGCCCCTGGGTTTGGTCCAACTAATATCCTGCCACAGCTAAATCTATATAAGTCTAAAGTATTATCCAATAAAAATACTTCCTCTCTTCCTACTTTTATACTCAAAGCTTCCCCAAAAGACGCTCCTTATTAATTGTAGTAGAAAAGGAAAACAATCATTTTTTATGGACCCCTGCTACAAAATACATTGATTTTAGTTTTTTAGTGTACATTAAAAGTAAATTTAGATAATATCAAATTGAATCCAAACATTTGATTATGATGTGAACACAACTCCAGCACTTAACTATAAATCTCAGCATCTAGAGCAGCTAGAAATACCATGTTTGTTACCATTTTGATCAGAAGCATCTGAAAATTGATATACATCCTCTAAATTTTCATGAAAATCATTATGTTGAAATTTAATTTTATCATATCTAGTATACTTCACTGATGTTCTTTTGGAATGATGCTGTGGCAAGCAAGGTTTACTCTGAAACAATATGCAGCCACTTGGATCAGCTGATGCATCCAAGTGGAATATTCTATTATTTCAGTTTGAAATAGATAGATTCAAAATTTCCAAGTCAACCCTCCTGTACTTAAAATAAAAATTAAGTATCTTTTTCAATTTAATATTCAAAACTGATAAAGCTCTCTTTTCATCAGTGAATTCAATTATCAGAAGAGTTTAATCATCCAATCATATAAAAGGATCTTAAACAATTACTGCTTCCTTTCCAAGTTTAATCCACCTTTCTAGAGTCGGATAATCTATACCTATAAGCCACTTTGATATGGTTGAATGGGGTTATTGTTAGAGTGAAACAGTATGCAGAATTATTCAAGGAAACACAATGAGGATATAATAAACAAATTGTGAGTTGTTTGACAAGCAGGAGACCAAATTGGGAAGACGTCTTCAGCATCTCAGATCCAATGGTAGTGTAACCAAAGATGAAGGTAGAAATTGTCAATAGGCAAGTGATTTGCAGGGGTAAATTTGGGAAAGAATCAGAAGGCGTTGACATGTAAAGCGCAGGCCAGGTTGCGGCCATGGAGTTGATGTCAACCTTGACAGCAAAAAAGCCTATCTTTTGAAGACAGGGGCAAACAGCCCCAGATGACCCATCATTTTGGATAAACTTTCTTTTATTTTGAGGGAAATTAAGCTATCTTGAAACAAGTTTCTAGAGGGGAATGGGAAAGTCTTAAGGGAGTTCAGGATGGGGGAGGAGGGGATTCCAAGACATCTTATTGGTTGGCAAGAATATTTTCAGCATTTGGAGGTCCTGCATTGGAATTTGAGTCAATGATGTCATAATTCAAAAATTCCAGCAACCAGCAGGTTGAGAGCTGCCATCCCAAATAGTGTATAATGTGTAATTTTCTTATCATAATTATTTGGGGGAAAATATGGCAAGTCCAGGTTTTCCAGGGCTATTTGAGGGACCCCAGCTATGACCCATTTTCTGTCAATGACAGCATTTAAATTTTCTATTTTTCTTAGGGGTTTGATGGAAGTTTTTTTGCTGGTTTCTGGTCTTATGGGGGTGCACTATTACTTCCATTTGGTTTTCTACCGTAACAGTTAGCCACTAATTTAAAATTCAAGTAATCAAATATGAATTTATTAAAGTTTGAGTGGCTTATATTTCAGCTCAACATGATTTAGACCACACTCCACTGAATTCAATCAGTGTATTTCAAAGATGCATGTAAGGGATTGAATGTAGGGATAGCCAAATGGATCTTTTGGCTTAACAATCAACCTTTAAAATCAAATTCAAGTAAAAAATCAATTCAGTCAAATCCCTTAAAGCTTGAGGCCACTTGATTTTACATTACATTCAGAAAGACTGACTCACTTTGCTATATATTAATGTGTATTACCAAATTTCGCCTATGAGAAACACATATTTATAGTATGGCCTGCCAAGACTTGGCTTAAAAGCGCTGGATCTATGAGTGAATAAATTCCTATTGACACAAGAAATATCATTTGGTGTCATTCTAAAGCTCACTTTATCCATGAATATTATAATATTTAGATATAAAACTTTAATATACATACTAGTAACTGTAAAAAGGTGAGTGACACCATGGATGTTCTAGAGTATCTAGTGTAATTAAGGCTTGACTTCAGTTGGCTTTTTACTAGGTTTGACATCAAGTTTTTCTAATTTGCCACTGAAGGCTGACTTTGAATCAGACCTGACTGCAACTTTTTACTTGGTGGGATCTTGTTTAATTTCAGCAGAGGGCTTGGGGCAGAGCAATTAGTTTTGGGTAAAGCTAGGCCTACCTTAGCTGGAACTTCACCCAAGCCTCAGTGCAAAAATTGGATGTCTATATTAGCTGCTATAGAGCCACCAGCCTTCCAAATGACAACAGGATATGAAGCTATTGTGAATAAGAAGCAGATGACAGAAGTAAATCTAATGCTTTTATTTAACAATTTAATGGTTTAATTTGTAGTGTTTTGGTGTATTTTTCAATTAAAGCATGTTTAAAGGATCTACTTTTTTCTGGTTGGGGATCCCAGATTTGTGTTAAGTTGAATATCTGCAGTCTCTAAACAACTGTTATTGACATAGAAATCCTTATTGTCAGAGAGTCAATACACTTCAAGTCTTTAGATAAATCTCTTGACTCTGCAAATAAGTCAAACACATCTTCTACAACTGAGCCAGGTGGACTGAGTCTCCCACAATCTAGACTTACGGATAAAATAGTTTCTTCCAAAGCTAGTCATATGAAATCAGCTCTACTATCAGACAATACAAAGGTGCTCAATTACTCAAAGGTTTCAAAACCTCTGATCCAAGCTGCCGAGAATAGTGTGGATACACCAAGATATCCTTTGAGATCACATAAGCTGCTTAAGGGTATAAATATATAACCCTTTTATTATCTATAAACCTATCATTATCTTGCTCTAAGTAAAGTACTTCTGAGTGTGATCCTTTTGAATTGTAAGTGATTGGATCTCAGCTTAAACAATATTCACCAACACCAAATCCTAGCCTAGTAGATTCTGTGTTTAGGTTGCAACCATTGTTTTAACATTAGCAAATGATAGCAGTCACCTTCTCCATATTTTCCAACATTTCAGTTCTTTTGAAGAGCTGGATCAATGATTTGTTTAATTTGTCTCCTTCTCACTACATCATTCAAGAATCCGACACTTATTTCAAGCTTAAAACTACATGGATGGCGTTCAAATAAAAAGCCACTTATTTGATGGTAGAAGGGGAGTCATGGATTGACAAGGAAAATGTATTGATCAATTGTTTAGTTTTAATTAAACTTTTTTAAGAGATTTTTTTATAAAATTTAGCACTTTAAAATAACACTGATATTTTAAATGATCTTTGATTCAGCTTATTTTGTGTAAATAACACATCACACATTCCTTAC
Source organism: Entomophthora muscae (assembly GCA_014839935.2). Classification (NCBI taxonomy): domain Eukaryota; kingdom Fungi; phylum Entomophthoromycota; class Entomophthoromycetes; order Entomophthorales; family Entomophthoraceae; genus Entomophthora; species Entomophthora muscae. Next base: position 3,134 of record QTSX02001052.1, on the reverse strand, counting down.
ACTAAGATGTATAATGATAATGAAGGCCAACAAATGGACTGTTGAAAAAACCCTGAAAGACACAAACTTGACTGGAACCTGAAGGGTCTATTGCCAGAAGATAGAGTACTCCAGATTAATAGGAACCTAGATGGAATAAGTATCATTAAGCTGAACTCCAAGATTATGCCTAAGCAATTCAAGACAATTGAGAAGGAGATAACCCCGGACCCAATCTTCCCTAAGATGATTGAGAGATGGGTTAAGAATGGTAGAAAAGTCTTTATAACCCCCAAACAATTTAAGGACTGGGTGAGACTACCCCTAGTCACTACAGACCAACAGACTCTTACCTGGAGGATTTTCAACCAGGCCTTTTGGAGTGAAAGGCACTTCCCCTCAGACCACCCAATCCGCAAGTGTGGTCTGTGCCCATATGAGGATGCGGACCTTGAGCACAAGTACTTTGGTTGCTTCACTGTGAGCAGGTTCTGGACCCAGGTGGTGCAGATGTTGGAGCTCACAAGACTATTTTGCCCCAAGTTTGACCTCTTCTTTATGACAAGTCTTAAACATGAACCTAAGCCATTCCAAGTGATAGCCTACCACCTTGCGTTATGGACAATCCACACAACCAGAATTGAAGTCATCTTTGATGATGCCCAGCTCAGCTCAGCCCTTATGAAAGAAAAGTTCTGATCCCTGGTTGAAAAAGCCTGTGCCCAAAACTTCAGGTGGGGTCACACAGTACCAGGTGCCCACAAACACTTGAAGGAGTTATCCTCTGAGTCTATGGTATCCCACAAGGGTATCCAGTGGAAGGACGTCCAAGTCCCTCCACATCTTTAGCCCCCAAATTTATATCTCCCCCATCCCCTATTTATCTTGGCCGTGTTCCTTTTAACATTGTCTTAAACCCCAAATAAAATTGTGTTTCCTAAAAAAACACACATTCCTTACGCTAGTATATTTTAGTGACAATACCTATTGCTTCAAAACTGTTGATATTCTTCATCTAGTATAGACTGCTTGCATCCCTGGAAAAGCTTTTTACTATGTTTTTGGTTAGAAAAACTTACTTTTTTTACGTCTGAACAAGGCTGACAACGCTAACAATTGTGCCTAAATAGTAGGAAAGTTTTGGTAGTTGATGCTGCTGCAGGAGGAGTTGCGGGACACTTGGCAGTGTCTCACAGCATCCTTACCTGCAGCAGTGTCAGTTAGAGTAAAGAATATGGGAGGCTGATGTATATTGGTTTGGTTTGATTAAAAGGTAAGACAGTCAAAAATGATAATAAAAACTTACTAAAAATGAGTGGAAGACAAGATGCCATCATCTGCTATGATTGGCCAATTTTAAGCTTAGAAGATAAGATTGGAGTTTGATGTTCAAGGTAAGCCTTCACTAAACACAATACTAACTTTCTCAACTCAAACTTGATAGATTCATTTCAAAAAAAAGGTAAGCTTTGAAATATACATATAATACTAACTGTTTTAAGAATATGTGATCAAGAATATTAAAGGTAAGCATATTTGTTTTAAATTCAAAGCTAACTTTTCTTTATAAAGGTAATAATTTAAAAAAAAACTGATCTAATTCAAAAATCAATCAAAGGCTTATTCCAGGTAAGCATTTCACTCAAACTACTAATCTTTAAATCCTTTTAGATGAGCTTGATATACAGAAGATCTTGGGGTGGGTAAGTTTTTTTCATCAAGTTTACTAACCTGGATTAAAAGATTCAGATTTTTGCCCTGAAGATCTTGGTTTAGTAAGTATTGTTTTGATTAACTAATCTTCTTATTTAACCAAGCTGCATTTCAGGTAACTATTTCCTAAATAACTACTAACCTAAAATCCTTTTAGATAGACTTAGTCTGCAGCAGATCTTGGGGTGGTAAGTTTTTTTTCACTAAATTACCAGCCTAGCTTAAAAAATACAGACATTTGCCCACAAGCAGATTTTGATTTAGGTAAGCCATTTTTTTCTAAATTTACTAAACTTGATTAGGGACTCCCAGATTTTTATCCCAAAGCCAATCTTGGGCCAGGTAGCTTTTTGAGAACATACTAACTTTTTTAAAAAAAAACCTATTTTACCTGCAGCAGATCATGAATAGGTAAGTCATCTTTTCCAAACTACTAACTTAAATCAACACCTAAAGATTTTGGCTTTAAGCAGATCTTGGGTTTGGAAAGTTTTTTTTAGCAAAACTTAGGTATGATAAGTATTTTTAGTCTTAGGATATCTACTATTTTTCAATCATTTTTGATCCAACTATCACTTAAAAAATGATATTCTTTACATAATTCATAGAGATATTAGATAAAAACATATCACTTACTTAAACTTATCTATTAATTATTTTATTTTTTTGCACTTAATAGTATGAAAATTTTACTTTTTGTTTCCTTTGCAAAGTTTGTTGCCAAAAACTACATATTATTATTTCTCAGGAACTGTTAAATGATCTAAGCAAGTCATATGCTTAGATTATTTTATTTATAGAGTTGAAATAAAGTTTTTGGTAACATTTTTCAGTTTTTTGATCCAAAAAGCACAATTTCAAAAGTATTTTTTAACTTTACAACTTTAAAGGATCTAAAAAAACTAACCTGCTTAAATAAAAAGAACATTTTAATAGATGCTTTTTACTTTTATTGTATTAGCCTTTTATTATCTAGATGTCTATGTCAAAACTCTTTTGTTATTCACTTTCCAAAAATAAAAACCTAAATAATTAAATGTCCCCACTTTAAAAAAAGAATATCTGAAATGGCTTTTATTTCTGAGCTTTTTACTAAAAATTAAAATGATAAACATGCTAGAGAAATTGAACCCAGGCAAATAGAAAAACATTAAATTGTTTTAGAAAGTAACCACAATTAACTCAGACACTGCTAAAAAATAAAAGTATAAGCTACTATGTGGTATCTATCTGGCATAAAAAATTAATTTAGATGTATAATACAGTGAAAATATTTCAGAACAAAAAATTATAACAACCAAACATACATATTTCAGTTCAAATTTTGTATGATATGGTAAAGCTTATAGACTACATCAACTAAGCCAGAGATAAATATAAATTTATATAATATGATTAGAATTTAAAAAAAGGTATTGATTTGCCCTTTGGAATTCAAAAAC
>QTSX02001051.1:0-55400 GCA_014839935.2 Entomophthora muscae | reverse complement strand
ATCATGTCATTTACACTATGCATCATGGCATCTGCCTGGGTCTGTCTTTCCTTAGGAGTGTAAAGCTCCAGGAAGAGGATATTGAACTCAATGTAAAGAACTTTTATCCTCTTTCTATAAGCATCAACCATCTTGCTAACCTTCTCCATTATTCACCAGGTTTCTGATTCTTAGACAAATTTCTATAGTGCTGAGTATACCATTCCTCTTTCCCAACATGAGGGTAGAAGAATTGAAGGAAACATTTAATAGCCACAATTCTTATAAATAAGTGGGGGCTTTGAAAGTCTTGATTTAAAAGAAGGAAGATCCCATTAGAAATCTTCTAAAATGCAACTGTTTATAGACTTATGAACCATCTTAACCCTTGGAATTTCTTGTAAAGCAACCAACTTCTTCTTCACTGATCTATTTATGAAGTTTTTCAAGTTTTTAGCCTTAAATGTAACCAAACATAAGATCTTCCAATAGCAACCTTCCTCTGACTCTATCCAGTCTGTGACTCTTATATAGCCCATTTGTCTTAGGCCAATTCCCTTTATGCCAGTTCTTTCAAAGGATTAAACTATTCTTTAATATCATTTTTCTATAATAAAATAAGCTTTCAAACTTACTCCATTCAATCCTAAGACTTTATCATGATGTATCTTAATATATTGATTAAGCTTTAGGCTATTCTATCAATGAAAAATCATCAAAAGATTAAGCCTTAAACTCAACCAATCCCATTAACGTTCATCATCTTCAAACATCTAAAGTACTTTTCTTTTCTTCCCAATTTTTCCAAAACTTGAATAGGAAACAAAAAGTTCATTGAAAAAAATATTGTCAATTTGCGCTTTGTGTGCTAAAGAATTTCCCTGTTTTATTCAATATTTTGCTGCATTTGAACTCAACTATTTTCCATAGAAAATCACTAAAAGAATTTTTTCTCTGTGATTTATTCAATATTTTCTTTCAATTTTGCCTCATATATTGAAATTAAAGAAAATAGTTTCACTAAATTATCTCATCTTTTGCCTCCCAATCAAATCAATTTAAAAAAATGTTGAGGAAGGTGCTTCAACATTTCTGAGACTAATCCAAACTTACAGTAATATCCTAGCACCTAGAATATCTATTCAGTATATTCCTGAGACCCCCATCAGCGACCTCTAACTAGGATATTTTAAAGTCTCCCTCAGTGAATTCCACCTAGACCCTTGGTGATAAGTCACCATCAGTAGATTTTACCTAGAACAGAACCCATCAGTGATCTCCACCTAGGTCATCAGAAGCAGGGATATCTCATGCACCACTAATGTTTTTACTCACCCAAGTGGTTGGCTTTAGCTTTCAGGCGCAAATTAACCAATTTCACTTCCCGGATAACTCTAAATCATTTATTTATGCAGCTGTATCTCTGAAAAGCCACCCAGATGATGATTCTAGGTCATTTATAATTGCATAGTAGAAGTATGACTTCCTTAAATCTACCCATAAGACACAGATAGAGAAATTTTGACCCCTTTCTGGGCAAATCAACCCAGCTGTATTCTCATTCCAGTTGTTTTGGGATTTTAATATCACTTAAGTATATCCATTTAAGGGAGAACCCAACTGTATTATAACCCAAGTTGGTCTAAGAATGCTTACACCCATTGTTATAAATATTCCAGGGCATCTTTTATTCTTCCAAAGCACTAATAAGGGTCCAACTTACTAACATCCCAAGGCATAAAGAACTAACACCAATCACCAAGGCTAGGCAAGTCAATAAAATAACTTTTATTTAACTCTCTTAGGCAACTAATATTTATTTAGCCATTCATAACCCTTGCCTGCAACACAGCTCTTAATATAGCCCATTACACCCACAAACAAATCTTATGACTGTCCTAAAACCATGGGATCAGCTGCTCAAAGAAAAATAATCCACTTCTGCAGTAGACTGGTCCAGGAGTGTAAAGAAGTGAGAAATGTGAGGGGGTGTCAGGAAGCCATGCATAGGAAGAGGCATTAGGTGACTCAGGACGGGATACCACAGGGCCAGTGGGTAATGCCCACCATAGAATGGGTGCTAACTTGATAATATAGGATACAGATTGCCCGAGTAAAGACCAGGGCCTGGAGTTGGACACCATAGAGTCCACCAGTCTTGCCATAGTAACGTAGAGTACTTCAAACAGTTAGTTGGACATGGTCTTGGCGGCGGTGATAGGTTTCATTGGGTGGTTGGGTCGCGGGGTTAAGGGCAGATTCATGGGGACAAAGTAGGCAGGCAGATAATTGTACTTGTCTTTGAACAATATTGGCAGCCTCATGTACCACTTTCCTTTGTGTCCTATAGTTTTGGTCTCTCTAGCCCCTGCCAAGGGCTTGGCAATGAGTATGTTCTCCAAGTTGAACTCAGAGTAGGCAGGGTGTCAGAAAATTTGCAGACCATAGTATTTTACCATCCGCCAGATGATGTCCTAAGTCTTCTAACATTAGGAAAGTACAGAGAACCTGTGAATTTGGCGTAACCTTTGTCCCGGAATATTTTGTTGTCATCAGAAGTAGCAAGTCTGACAAGGCCCAAGGCCCAGAGGATTTGGGATGGTTCTTTCTACTTCTGGATATAGGTTCATTATTGACTCTATATGTTACTGTAGATAATTATACTGTAAGACAAAAGTATAATCTTTTTCTCTTCACTTAACTCCCAAGAGAGGATCACATAAAGGAAATAGGACTTGGATCAAACATCAGATCCATATGGAATCATCAGACTTTTATTCTAATGGACTGGCTTTAAGGCGGCCCACCTGCCCATGTTTTATCCGAGTTAGCTCATGGCGCTAGAAGAGACTGAAGTAGCATTAGGGAAACACAGCAGGAGGCCTGTCCTTGTTGGGGTGGTTTTGACAGAAGCTTGCTTTACATCTTCCACAGATTGGTATCCTTTTTGTCTACCTGGGCCACTTCCAGGGCTAGCTAGCCAGCAGTTGGCTACTAGTTCATAGAGATGATTGTTTCACTTAATCAGAGCTACTCTAATACAATAGGCTCAAAGTCTTTTTATCTTAGAGTGTTTATCACGGTAAGTTCCATAATGCTGGGAATTATTCAGCCAAGTAGGAAGGCTTGGAAAGCCAGGAAACCTTTAACAAAACTGACTGGTTTAACAAACTTGAATCAAATGATTGATCAAAAATGGGTTACAGCTGCTCCAGTTTGCAAGTTGAATCCAAAATTCCCTTGTAAGCTGATGTTGCGAAATTGACACGATTTGAGGGTCACCCAATATGATCTTAGTTATCAGCATGATCATCAGAAGCTGGTCATTCAAGGGTTCTTTGCAACCTGGACTAGATACTCACTTGACAATGTGGAAGGAATAGGAGCCCAGGATTCAGGTGGTATTGCTTAGTCAATTTTTGATATATATTGAATAATTTTCACTGTTTCAACTCTAAAAGTTGAGTTCTCCCAAAATTTACTCAATAAAAATCAAATATCCCTTGGTCTAATTTACTTTTAAAAATGCATTCTGTCATTGAATTGTTATGATACATACCCTACAATCTTATTCTAAGCTGGATCATTACTGGAAGATGGGGCCCTGTTGTCGGTACTTTGTTGGCGCCTCCGTCAAATGTTAATTCAATGCCTGTCAATCTCAGAGCTGTTTCTCCTACTGTCAAAGATGAAACTCTGGTGCTATCTCAATGTCCTGGATTTTATGCTGAAGATACTCTGATTCTCTTGAAGACCATTTATCTTGGGCTCTTTTGGTTAGGGTTAATTATTTTACTTAACCCTAGTATCTCATTTGGAAATTTCACAGAACTGTATCTGAAGCTGCATTGGTGGTAAATCATTAACTCTATCTGGATTTGGCGGGTGATTTCCCACCACATGAAGACAGCTTCTTATTATTTCTCAATTTTTGTCACATGTTTAGCCTGACGGCCCAGTCCCTTTTGGACTCTTCTAGAAGTGTTTCAAATGACAGCCTATGTTATGGCCCTTGTTCTAGGATATAATTAAAGTTTATAATAGTAATTATTATGAGAGGCATGTTTGAGGTGGTTGTTGAGGTGGACTAATTATTGAGCAGTAATAGCATATTTCATTAATTAATTGCAATGCCTGAATTTTTTAATTCCAGGGTATGATTTGGTCATTGATTCATTGATCCTGCAGCCTGCGTCATTCTGTTGAAACCATTCCAAAGAGTGATTGACAGTTGGTCCACAATAATTGGTTGAATCCATTAATTAGTCAATATCCCAAAATCCTGACACAGGGTTTGGCAAGTATTTGGTAAAATGCACAGGTCCAAAGGGGGCTTCAGGGGGGACGGTATAATGCCAGAGATGGGTTGGCAGGTTGGTCTCTAGAGGGGGCAGTTGCCTGGTTATCTACTTGGAAAGAATTGAGATGAAAGATCACTAAAACTAAATAAGGTAGGATTTGTTTGATCCAAAGTTTCATAAAAATTTATTATCAAAAATGCCAATATGGCCATCCCCATACTGCCAGGGTCCTTATACCATGTGATTTTGCTTTTTTGCTTTTTGCGGACTTCAGGCCCGTGGACAATTCACTGGCAGGGTATGTATCTTGGCCTAGAATTTTGAGGGTGGCAGATCCTGGTTGTGATTGCTCTGGTGAACAAAAGTGGCAATGCTTTGTTCTGCTGCTGCTGTTCACCATATCACCTGAGCCGGTCAATTGCATTACCCATTCTGGACTAAAGACTGGTGATTGTTGGCGGGGCTAGCAGCAGGCTGTGTCTCAACCTTCTTTAGGCAAGCTACAACTTCTGCGTATGTCTGGGTATTTGGTGATAAAAGGTTGGCAGCAATCTGGTGATCATTTGGGAAATCACCTTTAAGAAACTGGCAAGTCTTGGAGTAATTCAGCAACTCGGGTTTGTGACTCAATAAGTTAGCAGGTCCCCATTCATCCTGGATGACTCAATTTGCCTTTGGAGGGTCAGGGTTTGATTCTGGAGTTTTTAATTTTGATATTGAACTTCTAGTCTTGATACTTGGCAGACTGACAGGTTCCCATCTCTCCTGATTAGGGCAAGGCATCTCTGGCAGCCCAGGGTTTGGCCTACCTGCCAGTTTGGTGGGTCCTCATCTACCCTGGTTGACGCAAGGCATTTCCTGAGGGCCAGGGCTCAATTCCTGAGTTTTTAATACAAGTATTAAAATGTCATTCATGACACCCACTGGGAATAATGAGACCCAGATTGGGCAGGGCTTGATTTGATTGGCCCAAATTTTCAGGCAATGGATGAATTGGATTGGATTGGAGGGAGACACAGTTGCCCGGTCTCCAAAATGTGGCACAGGCTCAGGTTAGGTCTGGTATTGGGGTTCCTCATGTTGGATGTCATAAAAGCCATCCAGTTCTGTGCTTGATGACACATACAACTTGGCCTCCTTGCAACTCAAGTTTAGCTGGATGTACATGGGGGCCATGACAGTTGTACTCCCTTGATCAGCAACCTGATGTTAGAGTTGCTCCTAACAATATCAAAGTTATCTTCACTTGTAAATGCCATTTAAAAAACAATGGAGATTATATTAAAATAGAAAGGCAAAGTATTGCCAGAGGATTAACATTATTCAAATATGTGCTCTTATTTGAGACACTATCTCAGACATAAATGAACATGTTAGAAGCACATAAATTGAAAATAATGCTGTAGTTTCCAGAATATATTTTAGTGGATTAACTCTTGAAAGACACTATTTTCATTTTGAGTCCCAAAAATAATCAATGTTTTCATAAAGTGAGTTGTTTTGTGTTTGAAAATGTTGCTTTTGTGACTTAGTTGATCTTGTTCTGTGATTGTATCATTCTCTTTACAGGATCACTATTAAAGTTGATGTAGATTGGTTCAGGATGTGACTGGGTTTTTTAATATGTATTACTTCTGTTTGCTATCGCATTTTTGGATTCTGTATTTAATTTCATTTTTGTTGTGTGATTGGCTATTTTTTAAACTGGATTTAGATAAATGGAACTTTTATTGAGCGAATTGATCTTCAACTGGAACCAGTTGAGAATTGTTGTGATTGAACCGATTTGCTCTGAACTGAACTATTTTCACTTATCTCGATTGGTTGTAAAACTACTGTATAAGTACTCTAAACTTTATGAAAATTATTATTTTTTTCTTAATGCTATTATTTTCAGTTTACTTCACTGGTATCCTTATTAGGATGATGCAAGGGCAAGCAAGGTAGACTCAAACAATCTGCAGCCACTTGGATCAGGTGATGCATCCAATTGGAATATTCTATTATTTCACTTGAATAATAAATAGAATTGAAAACGTCAAGCCAACCATCTCGTACTTAAAGATCCGTTTTTATATATGAATTGAATCGGATCTCTTCAAGTTGGTAAAGCTCGCTTTCTTCAGTCAAATCAATGCTCAGTATAGAGTTTAAACATCCAATCATATAAAAGTATAGAAACCCAATTCAAATTGCAATCTAATTCTTAAACAATATGTTTCTCCACTTTCAATTCCAACCCACACATTATGGAGTTGAATAATCTATACATATAAGATTTTTCTATTTTTTCAAGGAATGAACCAGTGATTTAAAGATCGAGAAGTTAAATATAAATTTATCAAAGTCCGAGTGGCCTATAATATCATTTCAGTATAATTTAGGCCACATTTCACTGGGTTCGACCTTTATGCTTTCAAATGTGCTTGTAAGGGATTGTAGGTAAGGATTAGCAAATCAAGCTTTTGGCTTGGTCATCAACTTTGAATTTAAGTAATATGGAAAAGTTCAATTCATTCAAATCCCTTACGGCTTGAGTGCACTCGAGGTGACATTGCAGGCTCGCTTTTATATAAGTTAATCTTTGGGGGGCAATATCGAATCGGAAAAAAAGGTCCGAGAGGGCGATGATAGGTTGACTTAGAATTGTGGGAAGAGATGGAATTGAATCAACTGTTTTGGAAGACTAGCATATGGGAAATGGCTTTAGAGGGAAATTGTGTCAATAGCTGGCGGCATAAAGAAAATTGCTAGGCTGGTGTTATAATTTGAGAAAGGGGATGTCATGTTAAAGTTTTGTGCCGTGGATGTGTGGTTGATTTGGAATGGCTTGGGGAACGATTGTTTATTAATGAATGTGAGGCTGGTTGACGAGAGAAAAAATAGGTAGTTAAGGAAGTGTAAGAATAGGGTTGATAGCTTGGGAGTTTAACTTCCGATTCGGAATTAATTTAAACGGATATGCTATATTTACTAAGGGTCGTGCAGCCAATCAGAAGTGGTAGACAAATTATCTTTGATGCAATTTAGCGAGAAATAAAACATTAGTGCATGCCATATAAATTAAACGAATTTATATAAAGGGCCCCTTAGAGGATGGTATATATGGTGATTGATTACTATTGAAGTGATTGCATTTGTAGACAACTGATCCTTGGGGAGGATTAAACAATGAGTATTGTTCGCCAGAGTTGCTAAGGATGGAATTATCTAATAGGCAATTTCCAGCAGGAATTGTAATGTTGTGTAGCGTGATACTTGCCTATTTCATGCAATTTACAAGGATCCCAGTCAAATATTTATTGTGTCAAGGGATAGTTAAAGTTAGTTATTGGTGTGGGCTCGGCAAAAGCGTAGCGTAATTCAAGCGAAGTTTAAAGGCAATGTTTCAACGCAATGTAAACATTCATGGGTTCGGAATAAACTCCCTGGTGAAAGTTGCCTAGTTTCGATGTTTATAAGGAAAAAGGTCCGTGCATGTCAGTTCTTTTGGAAAAGGGGCTGCGGCTTGGCTAACCTCTTCTGATGCACTGCTTGGGCCTAGACTGTTGTACGTTTGGAGACTAGATTGGATTGAGTTTCCCGGCGGTTGGGCGATGGCTCGGATTGCCATGGTACAATTTAACCACGGAGATGGGTTTTATCTCGCTTCTTTGAATGCAGAATTTATATCATGGCGGTTAATCAAACACTCAATTTAGTTTACATGTAAATTTTATTATGGCGCCTGTATAAATCATAATGTTTGAATATTAACACTAATGTATAATTTAATGCATCCGTTTCTGGGGGACAATTAAGTTAAATAGAGTTTTGCGTGAGATGAGTGGCGGCGGTTAGGGTGAGGGGTATTCGGCGATGCCCCGTACTGGATAAGATAGGCGATCGATCAAGTGACAGGATCGTGCAATTAGTGTTCCAGGGTTTCTTATTGGTGAATGGGAATTGATGGGCAAGTGATTGGAAAACCTTAAGGAGTACTTTAAACATGAAGGGGATTCAGTTTAGGTTGAAGGCAACCAATGAAAAGCGATTTGGGGTAGCCAATCATGGTAACGTAAACATAAATCCCGGCTGCCCCTGGAAGCTGGCAGCGGTTTAGCTCATCAAAGGAGAAGTCCCGGTATAGTAATTCGGCTAGAAATACCACAAATGGCAAGTGTAAGGATGTGGGCGTATTTAAAGGCGAGGTTGGCTTGTTGCAAAACATGGAGACTTACTACGGACATATCAATACGGTTGGAGACGCCTTGAAGCTAATTGAAGCAGTGCGCTTTGGCCTCCTGCCCCTCATCCAACGCAGGCTCAACGCCAACGAGCGTGGCTGCATCCGCTCTGGCTCCGTATTCATCTTTGATGCTTCAAAATCCGGCGTGCAGCGGTGGACGGACGGATTCCGGTGGTCTGCCTCCCGCCTCCACGGCCACTTTTTAACTTACCACCAAAAAGAAGCCCCGGGAGACTTCCACCCGTTGCGCAAGTTGATCAAACGAGCCCTCTCTGTCGTCACAGCCGATAACCGGCGATTTGGACTCATAAGCTATTACACCGAGTACGATATCGAGTGCGGGCTCCTGCGCCCGCCCTCCATCGACCCCCGTCTAGCCAACATTGAAATACCAAACGATTACTTTTTCCGTCGCGTCACCCAGCTCACCCCCAATATCGAGCAATCCTTCATGCTAACGCCACTGACGGATCAACCAAACAAACCCAGGTCAAACTCCCCACCGTCCTCCTCCTCACTACACTCCTACGTACCCCATTTCCCACTCTTTCCTCCAATGGCCCTCAGCGCTGACCCATCCCCCCGCTCCTTCACCTCTGAAGACCAACGCCAGCTAAATGCCATCAATGCCTTTTTCTAAAAGCTAAACCATCCCATAAATAAATCACATCCTTTATTCTAGATTTTTAAACGCACTTTGCTACCAATAAATCAAAGCCATTTGCATTTATTATTTTAAAATAAAGTTTAGCATGTTCCATATCTAATCAGGTAACAAAAAACCAGGTTAACCACGTGGAACCATCTGTTATTGGGTATCAGATAAGTCACTTAATCTCCTCATTCAATTAGACGTCATTCGAAATCTGGGCTGATCAGGTCACCTGAAACCGGGACCGGAATATCATTGTTTGCCAAAAAAAGGAAACCTGAACCGAACCCCTGGATGACTCTGTTGATTCAACGCCGATTCCTGCCAAACCAGTTCCCTTGCCAAGTTACCTGGGGATTAAGGTTCAAAGCTATATACACTCCCTCAAGCCAACGACCGCTCCAACCGTCATAACTTGTCTAGACCCTAAACTTGCCAGCAATTGATATCCAATAAAGTGTTACTCACCACAACACACCTAAGCTGCTTACCGTAATTAACACACCCGCTTCTGGCATGGCGTGTTTCAGATGATAAACCTTCCCGTGCCTCATACCCAGTAGCCATGAGTTTGACAGTCATCCCGTCCATAATCTCCTTCTGTTGCACCATTTGGTAAACTGCATTGCTGCCGGACCGAATTTGGAATTGGTGCATCCCACAACCAATCAGTTCAAGTTGGTTTCATACTTCAGCCTCGCCTCAAAAGCAACATGGCGCCTGAGGGCCACCAGTCTCAAGGGCGCAATTTTTAGCCTACTTGAGCCATCTATAATACAAATTAATCAAATGCCTTGGACCTTTGCTAGCAAGATCCATCCCCAACCCTCCTACTTCAAATTTAAGCCTACAGTCTTCACTCCTGATGCAATTGGATCCATCTAAACTTGAATCAAAACATCATTTATACCTAAAATAGTTGCTTATAGATGAAACCACTTTCCCTAGAGAAATCAATTCAAGAGGTCTGAACGCTGCTGATTGAATTTAGCCATCAAATTTGGAGGTGAGCCTTACCAACCCCATGCAACTTTAACTTTAATCATCTGCTATCCTATTACTGTACAGATATCTTATCCCCTTTAGCATCACTTGGAAATTTATAGAGCTCATATAGAAGATATCATATACCAGTACTGATCAAATATGCTACTCGTAGATTAAAGTTAAGCCAAACAATAGTTTCTCTTTCTTTATGTTTGAATCTGACATTGGATCAATGCTTCAAAGCCATTAATCAGCTGATAAATAAATATCCAAGGTGACTTAAAGTAAAAGAACTGTCAGAGATATACACAAATACTTCATAATACTGAAGAACATAACCCTCTCCCACAGAGAAAGAATCTAGTGTCAAGTATATATTTTCAAGAAGTATAATAAACAAGATAAAGGGGGGATTAAGAAGAGAATGATACTTTATTAATAAGAGTTTAGAAGATTATATCATGAGAAGCCACATGTTATCTATGTGTGACGTAAATCAACAGATAGTAAGAAGATGCCTTCATGTGATGTGGAATCACCACCCAAATCCACATAGAGTTGATGATTAACCACCAACAAAGCTTCAAATACTGTTTTTTAAAATTTCCAAAGGATACCCTGGGGTTCAAAAAGATGATTAAATCCAACCAAAAGAGTCCTAGGTAGATTGTCTGAGAAAGGATTAAAGTATCTTCAGTGTAGAACTCTGGGCATTGAGAAGGTAGAACAGTCTCGGCTTCAGATTCAGCAGGAAAGACACCCAGATTCTGGGGCATTGGAGTAACATTAGGACGCGCCAACAACAAAGTACCCAAGGCAGGGACCCATCTCCCAGTAATAATTTGAATTAAGATCAAGTTATACAGGATGTAGTGGAGTAGACCCACTACTGGATGCATTGTAAATAATAGCTAGACCAGGAGAATTTTTGGTTTATTGAGTAATTTAGGGAGGACTCAACTCTTAAGAGTTGAACTGTGAAAAATTTACAATATGTACCAAATTAAACAGCTAAGCAATACCACCTGGATTTGCAGCTTCTATTCAGTGGGATTCACTATCTAGAAAACACCATCTAGAAAATGTGTCCTAAAACGCCATCTAGAACGATGCCATCTAGAAATCCTATGTCAAATTTCTGTCTAAACTGCACCAGATAACTTAAATTTTAATAAAAGCCTAAAAACGTTTCAAAAACAATAAGAAAAAACATATGGCTGGACTCAAATAATTAAAGATTCCAAATATGTAATAATAATATGGGATCAGCTCGTATTAACTATGGTGTGCAAAGCTCCAAAGCCAGCATACCCCAAAACTGTGATATTTTTGTATTAATTTTTGACCCTATATTAAATATGTATACTAAAAATAAAGAAAAAAAATGTCTGAAAGGAAATAATTTATTGGTAAAGAAAGTGGATTAGGCTTTAGCCCCAAGAGCCTTGACAATGCCTTTGGGATGAGTAAGGGGTCTTCTCTGGTGTAATAGATCAAAACCTCCTTAGTAACTCTTGCAAAATTGACCTGCTAGTCTGCATGCTTGAATACAACAGCTTTGTTTTTGATGACCTGGGGGTAAAGCTGGTGCCCATGGACATTATGAATCTTCAGCTTGTTGATAATCACAATGAATCTGGGCTTTTTTACCTTAACCATGCAGGAAAATTGTCTGTGCCAACCTTCAAGTGATGAGGAGATCTTATCTATGCTGTCCTTAACCTGATTTTAGCAGCTTCTAGTTAATGAAGTCACCACCCTTGCATATATAAAATCATTAATTAAACATTTTAAAGTTGAAACCCAAATATTACAGATCCTTCTATGACAAGAAATAAAACCAGTATATTAAAAGTGGTTTTTTAATGGCTGTGTTACATGGAGATAGTACTTTCAAAGTGGCGTTAATTTATAGTGATCTATTATATGTGGTCATAAATTAATTTCATATTTTATTTCAAGTTAATAAGAGAAAGACTTGGATTTATCACTTAAAAGTATAATTTATTATTTGATTCCAGATGGCGTCTTTCTGGTAGGACACGCTGCCTCAAAAACAGCACTCTAATTTACGCCATCTTGAATTTAATTTGAGATGGCATTTTTTTGCATCAGTGATTTTGAATCACAAAAAATAAAATAAGCAATAAAATAGTTAAAATTTAAATATACTTTATAATGCAGCATCCTGAATTTATGGCATCTCAATTTTGTCATTTTGAGTCAGATTAATTAAATCATATTTTGTTAACTTTATTTACATATGAAATCACTTAGTGTGGGGTGTGTTTATGCCATCTCAATTTTACGTCATTTCAAATCACGCTATTTATCTTTAACTAAAATAAGCTTATTCCTGCACTAAAATAAAGCCTGTCGTATACAATCAGAAGATGCTCCTATAGTATTAATCCAAGACACTTATACTAAGAACAACTTAAAATAACACCACTATGGTTGTAATGCAGGGTGCCACCTGCAGATATTACCATATTAAGACCACTAAGCTATAAGTAAAAGTATAGGGGAACTGCTGCCCTTTCTTGAATTTTTGATCAAAGAGTTACCCATTGAAACATAAAGATCAATTTCCGATATGCCACTAATTGAAGTACCTGCAACTAACCGCAGATGCATTGAAGAGTGACCCATTGTGGTCACTAATTTCCATATGTATAGACTCCTCTGAGGAGTCACCAATCTACACATCTGCAGCTAGCCGCAGATGCATCAGAGAGTGACCCATTGTGGTAACTTTCATTGAGGTAATTAGTAGCTCATCAATTTCCCCATTTTTTAATTTGGTATAGAGACTTTTTGCCCCTTACCAACAAGTATGACCCCCCAGATAAACATTCTGAAACCCTGTTCTAGACCTAGTTCCCAAAAATTGGCCCTACTTTTGCTGCAATCACCTGATCCAGAGATCACATGTTTAGATGTTCACATCTCACCCAATCTAAGCTCTTTCTCTCTGAATATTCCCCAAAATGTTTCAGCCCTTCAAAAATAGCTTATTTCCTGCCCATTACAGACTTCAGTCAGGATGACTCACCCCTTCTTTTCCATCTCCCACTTCCAACTATATAAGGCCCTCAGATAGCCCCAATAAAGAATGATTGAATAGAACATAACAACCAACTTAACATTCTTAGATTACTTGCAGAGTGTCAGGGTAAAGTATAATGAGAGCTCGTTGTAATCAATTAAATGGGGAATGTACACCCAAATTAGGATGACATTACTAATTAGGAGGAGACAATGTGTGTTTACTTGTAAATGATACCCCTTGAAGAGTGAATAAGGAAAGGTTCAGCAGAAAATTATGCACAGGTACATCAGGAAGACCTTCATTTGGCTCAATGTCAAGGAATCAGCATCATAGATAGGCTCACATTTGATTTTGTGGGTTTCAGGAGTCATTTCAGCAGGAGGTGGAAGATTACCAGGAAATTTCAGAGGTGAGAAAGCAGAATCTAGCAGTCTGGTTATTACAAATCTGATTGGAAAATATTGAAATAAATGAATCATTGAGACAAGATATTTATTGAGAGTAAAATATCAAACTACTAAGGTAGTTTGGTGGGGACAATCATTACTTAAAGCCTTTGGGTACATCTTGATGAGGTGGCCTCCTTGTATGCAATATTTGGACATCTTACAGATACCATCAATGGTGGTTTTTTAAGCTGTTACCTGAACTCCTTTGAGGTCAGGATTTGTTGACCAGCAGGTCAAGGAAGGGAAAATTAGGTGTGGGGCATCTGCACCCCACTCAGACCCAATTTCACGTGCTATTACCCACTTGCAATCAATTGTTAGATTTAAATCTACAATCACTGCAAGCAGGCAGGGCTTTGGGACGGGTTTCCCCAGGTGGCAGCACTTTGGCTGGCCCACACCCAGGAAAACTATGGCCATGACATTGAGCTCAAATAGAGAAGTTCTGTTGTGTAAGGAGATAATAGTCCTGATGTGTTCCCCCAGTTGCTGCTTAGCTACTCCAACCTTACCTTTAGAATCCTTGAGCATCTTCAGGCCATCTCTGTTGCTCTTTCTACTAATGTATGAGCCTTCCTCAATAAACTATTGCACTTCTTATTTATTATTTTCATCATTTTTTTACTTTTATTTAGCATCTGGTACAAATATTTGCTCATTTTAAAGTATATTTCTTACCTATAATAGATGAAAATGGTTGTTTTTGTGTAGATTTTGACTTTTGCCCTTTACACAGCCTTGTTGCTTCAAATCAACCCCCTTTTTTATTGTTGTTTTTAAATTCTGAGGTCTTTTTTAGCCTAAAACTGTTCTTTAAATTTCATTTTTCTGGTTTTTTTTGGAGTTCAAAAAAACTTAATTTTTAAAACCCTTTTTTAATAGTTGTGATGCCATAAATTGAAATGCCATTTTTACTATAAAATTGAGACTGCCAAATTTTGAGATACCATATTTCAAAATAACGGTTCTTGAGATGGTGTTTCTGAGGTGGTGTGTCCTACCGTCTTTCTAGATGCTGTATTTCTAGATGGTGTATTTTAGGGTATTTATTAAGTGTTTTATACTAAAAAAAATCTTATTTGGATAACGCTCTTTTTATTTTAATTTGTGATAGTGTTTTCTAGATGCTGTTTTTCTAGATGCCTGTCAGGATTTCTGAATATTGACTAATTAACAGATTCAACAAAATAACGTGGGCCAGCAGTTAATTACTCTTAATAATGGTTTTAACCCAATAACTCGGGCCAGCAGTTAATCACTCTTAGGAATGGTTTCAACAAATTAATGTGGGCTGCGGGTTTGTGGAATCAATGAATTCAAATGATCAAATCATATCCTGGCAATTGCAAAATCCCTATTCTAATTAATAGTGAAACATGCAGATATTGTGCTATTAATTAGTCCACCTCAACAACCACCTCAAATATGCTTCCTATATATGATTACTATTCTAAACTATAATTACATTCTAGAACAAGGGCCATCATAAGGGCCATCATCTGAAACACTTCTAGAAGAGCCTAAAATATACTGGGCCATCATATGGGCCATCATCTGAAACACTTCTAGAAGAGCCCAAAATAGACTGGGCTGTCAGGCCAAACACTCTAAGATAAAAGGCTGTGAGCCTATTGTATTAGAGCAGCTCTGATTAAGTGAAGAATAATCTCCACCAACTAGTAGCTAGTAAGGCTAGCTAGCCGCTTGGAACATGGTCCAGGTTCACAGCTACTCCACTCAGATTGAGGGATAGTTGCACAGCTTCAGAAAGGATACTGAGCTATGGAAGTTGTCAAGCAAGCTTCCGTCACAAACTGCACACACTCAAGGTTGGGCCAGAGCTAACTCAAATAAACACGGGCAGCTGGACCAGCCTCAATATCAGTCTTCTAATAAAGAGTTGATATTTCAAACCCTTTCCCTAGTTCAATTCTAATTAAGTGGAGAGCAAAAGATCATACTGTTGCCATACAGTATTAACCCCTATAGTAAAATATAGAGACAACAACTTATGAACCTATATCCAGAAGTGGGAACTGTCCCAAATCCTTCAGGCCTTGGGCCCTTTCAGACTTGCTACTTCTGATGACAACAAAATATTCCGGGCCAAAGGTTATGCCAAAGTCACAGGTTCTCTGTACTTTCCTAATGTTAGAAGACTTAGGATATCATCTGGCTGATGATAAAATACCAAGGTCCAATATTTTCTGACAATGCCACATTAGAAACAAATATGTAAAAAATAACTAATTAATATTTTTTATTTTGCTGATGTAAGTCCTGCCTCTATTGAAATTTTTTCTAGATGGTGTCTTTCTAGATGGTGTATTGCACCTTGTATTCCGTCTACATTATCTAAAGAGTGCTTTGTCTAGTATGCAAAAAACCCTTGAGTGATTAATTTCTGTGGACTGTTCTGATGAATGAGGTTGTATTGAGTGACGCTCAGATTACGTCTATTTATCAGTGTCAACTTGCATGGGGTAATCAAATCCAGCTGAAAAACTGGGGCGGCAGTAACCCATTTCCAATCAACACTTTGGTTTAAATCTATCAACTTGGTTAACTTGAATAATGGTTTACCCAACTTCCTAGCCTTTTGGTTGGGAAAATAATTCCAGGCATTTTGAAAACTACTGTGACACTATGTACATCATGGTAGTCATGGGGCTTATCCAGGCAATGTCCCATTTAGGACTCAAAAAGTTTGATCCCTCCATAAGATAGGCAGCTGATAAGAGTGTCATCAGCTTAATGATTAATCAGGAAATTACTCAGGAAATTACTCCTATTGTAGAGAGAAATAGTAGATGTTGTGACATCTTCCCCTGGGATGCTGAAAGGTGGGGCCTTAGGAATTTCCTTGAGTTTCAGGGGTTCAGGCTTAATAGTGATCCAGTTTTGCGTTGGGTACAGGTAGCCACAAATTGTGTTGTGCAGTTCTTGCCTTGCATAGGCGGAGTCATTCATGATGAATTTGTTTTAAACCAGTATGGGTGCCAATTCCTTTGACAAGGTAGGTATTTTTGGGTTTAGCTTTCATGACAACTCCTGGTCCTATTAGTCCTGGTTTCAAATTTTGCAGCTCATGTTCAACTACCCAAACTTTGTCTCCAACTTGGAATCATTACTGTTTAAGTGAAACTGTTTTTCTCTATGATCTTTTATTTTCTTTGATATCTTGGTCCTTTTTGGCATGTCTTACATAAGGGTTGTTGTCAGGTGGTACTTTCTTAGATAAAGATAACCAGGGCCCTAACTTAGTACTGACAATGATAGGCTTGTGCCCATAGATAAGTTAATATGGGGTTTTGCCTGTATTGTGATTAACCCGTGTTTGACATATCTTTAACACTGTAGGGAGCATGTCAGCCCAGAGTTGTGGATTGTCTGTGAATAATTTACTGAGAGCTTTTACAAAAGAAACATTTAATTCTTTTAATCTCTCATTAGCTTGTAGGTGATAAAGGCTAGGAACTGTATAATTTATTTCATTTTTGGCAAGGTAAACATTATTGTCAATGCCAGTGAGTTCTGTTCCTTTATCTGTAATCAGGGGTTCAGGCTTTCCAAGCTTGATAATCATTTATTTGCTTATAAACTGTCTCACATGATTTCCTTTGTGTTCTTTTGGGGCTTGTACCATGGGCCATCTTGTTGCATAGCTGATGACTGTGATTATTTATTTTTCTTTTATTATCTCCAGACATGGGCCTCACAATGTCCAGTGCCCATACCTTGAACATCTGAGTAATTGACACTGGTATCAGATTTGGGGGGTGCCTTGGAGTGTGAGTACTTTTCACATACTTTGCATTGTTTGAGCACCTCTCTGATGTTGTCCAGCATGTTGGGCCACCAATAATGTATCTTAAGATATTTTTGTAAGTTTCTGATACATTTATGGCCCAGATCTCTGTGATAGCAAAGAATTGTGTCAATCTTTTGTGTTAGAAGTGCATAGGGCACTGTATATTCACTGGGTAACATACAGAGTAGAGTACCATACACGTTTTTGAACAGGTGTTTATTCTTGTGAACTTTTTCTTGTATGTTTATTGATGTAACAGATGAGAAACCCTCTTGGGGATTTTTCATGATTAACATTGTTTAATCCGAGTCCTCTCTGTTAGTGAAGTGTTATAACCAAGTTTCCAGACTTGCCTGCTAACGTATCTTACAATACACAGGGGGCGCTTGATGAGTTGCCCCTTGACGTATCTAACAACATGAATCAATCTGATGGCAATATCAAATGGTGGGTACTTCATCCTAATTAGGAGCGCTACCAATTCAACTTGCTGATCCCCACACAAATTATTCCTTGGCTTCAAACCTTACATGGAACTTCCCACTATGCCACCCCCTTGTGGCCTTGTGGCTTTTCTATATGGTATATTAATCACAATATTCTACAATAAATGATACCTTTTTTTATTATTCTGTCCTTTTATTGGACTGTTGTCTTCCCTAATTTCAAATACTGAACTCCCATTGGTTCAGTTACAACAGTGGTAGCAGTGGTAGGTTAACAACCTACCTAAAACAAAATTCCCCCTAAGAAAGGACAGAGTACGGGCCGTATGGCTACTCCCCAACAAGAAACTTTCCTGCCAATCCCCAAGGGGGACATCCCTGACAGTTATGTCATCTATCAAGACCAGCCAGTCCTCACAAGTGTGCATAATTGGCTCCTCCTTAGGCAGCGTGACGCCAGTGTCATCCTGCCCCAGTCAGACCTGTCACAACACATGCTAAACCTTCAGCTAGAATCCTTTGCAGGTGGTGTCAAAGGGGCTGACATTTTCAGTTGGCTCCAGTCTAACAAAACCCGCCTCTGTATCTGTCAGGTTCCTGAGGCCATGTGGGTTGCCACTGCATCTGGCCGCCTCACGGGGCCCGCCGCTGTGTGGTTCACCAACTGGGCCAGTCAGGAACTTGACGTTACCTGGGTGGCATTCTGAGATGCTGCAAAGTCCTGCTATAGCAAAACCTTCTCCCCCATTGTTGTGGGAACTCCTCTTCTAGCAATCAAACAGACTGGGTCCGTTCCTGAGTACCTTGCTGCCATCCTCAAAGCTGTGACTGGTGGAAATGCAATGCTACTCAACCTCATCATCAATGGGTTAAAACCCCATATCTGTAAGTGAGTCCCCGTAGGTTGCTGCACCTCCATTGATGACTGCTATAAGGCCATTGTGGAGGCTAACAACCAGGCTTCAATGGGCTTCTGCTGTACCAGTGATGCTCCATCCCAACCTTGTACAACACCTGGCAGTGGCCACAATCAAGTGGGCTGCCGCCAGCCCCGTCAGCAGGATAATGGGACTAAACGCTCCCGCAAGGGGGAGCTCCAGCTAGCGCAGATTGAGTATCAGGAAAAGCTGGGGGTTGTAGCAACAAGAGGCCCAACAACCCCACCTGACCCATCCTCTCAATCCCTTCTTGCAAAGAGCCCCTGCAACTACAACGTCCATAAAGTCAAAACCCTGGACGTCTTCCAAGTCCACAGTGACAACCCCGTACTACAAGCAAGCCACTCTCCAAATAAAGTAACCCACTTAGCCTATCCCTTCCGTTTCTGTGTGAACATCCATAAATTACTGGTAGATACCGGGACCAACCACACTATGGTGGATCAGGCATTTGCTGACTCTCAACAATTAGACCAAGTGCCTAGAAGGTTCAAGGCAGTACAAGTAGCTGACTCCCGTAGAGTTGTAATTACCCATGAGACAGTACCCTTCTCTGTGAGAATAGGGAACGTCCAGGTTAAGCTCTCTGGGTCAATCATGGCAGGGATCAGCCACAACGTAATTGCTGGTCTTGACTGGCTTTGGCACAACTGTCCTTACATCAACTGGGATACATCTGTTATCACCCTCAACAGAAATGGGGTGGGGTTCCAGATTTACCCTGTTGAAATGAGCAAGTTACTCCATGATACTGTGTTTGTTAGGATAACAGAGACAGGCTTGTACAACTTCAAGGGAGAAAAACTAGAATTCAACCAATTTTCAGTCAAAGTTATCCACACTGAACCATCTGTGGTTCCTCCCTTGGCCACTTCACCCCCACCAGCGCTTGCTGCACTCCTCAAGGATTACAAGGACGTGTTCAGTGAGACACTTGAACAACTACCTCCTTCCCAGGAGATCCAGCACACTGTACAACTCCAAGGATTGTTACCTAAAGCACAGTCATTATATCTTCTTACACCAAAGGAAGATGAGACCCTCTGCCAGCACCTTGTGGACGCACTTGATAAGGGCTTCATTTGCCCCTCACTCTCTCCATACGGGGTGGCTGTCTTCTTTGTAGCCAAGAAGGACAGGCCCCTTTGCCTGGTCACAGACTACCGCTCCCTAAATGAGGTGACTGTTAAGAATAAGTACCCCCTGCCGCTGATTGACAATCTTTTTGATACACTCACAGGTGCAAAGGTCTTTAGCAATATTGATATCACTGCAGGGTACAACCAGGTCCGCATTGCATCAGGGGATGAGGCAAAAACTGCCTTCTGCACGCGCTACAGGTTGTTTGAGTGTCAGGTCATGAACTTTGGAATGACCAACGCTCCCTCCACCTTTGCCTTGTTGATGAACAAAGCATTTGAGGAACTGATTGGGAAATGTGTGGTTGTGTACCTTGACAACATTATTGTCTTCAGTCAAGATCAAACCACGCACCTCTAACACCTCTGTGCTGTCCTTGACACCCTTTGTAAAAACCAGCTAAAAGCTAAACCCTCCAAATGCAAGCTCTTTAAATCAGAGCTGCTATTCCTTGGGCTCGCCATCTCTGCCTAAGGGATAAAGCCCGGCCCTGCCAAAATCAAGGCAATCACTAGCATGCCGCCCCCCACTGATGTGGGCCAGGTGCAGACATTCTTAGGCATGGTTGCCTACGTGCACAAGTTCATTCCCAATTATGGGGAACTAATTGCACCTCTCACTAAGCTCCTCAACACCAAACAGCACTTTCATTGGACCCCCGTCTGAGATTGAGCCTTTTAGATGTTGAAACAAAGACTCACAACAGCACCAGTACTGCAGTTTCCCAATCAAAACTGTCAGTACAAACTCAAGACCAATGCCTCTGACAGGGCCATAAGGGGCGTGCTAAGGGTAGAAACTGACAATGGTGTCTTCCTCTCATGGCATATGAGTCCAGGAAACTTACCAACTTGGAACAACACTATCCCATTCATGACAAAGATTTACGGCAATTATGCACTGCATTGAGAAGTGGCGCTGTTACCTGGAGGGGGCTACCTTTCCACTCTGCGTCCTGACAGACCACAAGTTGCTCCAGTACTTTAACACGCAGTCCTACTTGACATGCCGCCAAGCAGGTTGGGTTGAGTGTCTATCCCCTTACTAGTTGTGCATTGAGTACAAGCCTGAGAAGGAACTTGTCACAGCTGACGCCCTCTCACAACTCTACGTAGCGTCTATCACTGGGGACAATGGTTTGGACCCAGATTAGCCAATGCTCTACCTCTGCCCTGAGGCAACTTGCTATAAAGGCCTTAACTTGGTAACCATCTCCAAGTTGAAGGACAACAAAAGTTAGTTCACCACCAATGCTGATAATGTCTGCTGTTGGGCAGAGACAGGTGAGAAGACGCCTTACATCCCCACCATGCAACAAGGTGACACAATATTGCACTACCACCAAACCCTGTGTCACATCAGAGGGCGTAACCTCCTTGGGATCATGAAACAGAAGGTTTGGTGGCCGCGCATGCGTCAATACATCTTGGATCTCCTTGAAACGTGTGTGCTGTGCAAAAAAAATACATCCAAACCTGCACACCCCAAGTCTGTCCTGCCCATCAAGGCCATGGAACCCTTCAAGCAGTGGGCTCTTGACATTGTGGGGTCACTCCCCAAAGACAGACTGGGGAAGAAGTACATTATCACTGCCATCAACTATTTCACTTGCTGGCCAGTGGCCTGGGCAACCACTAACCATAACACCACCACCATCACCTGCTTCATTGGCAAAGAAATTGTGGCCCGCTTTGGGCAACCCAAACACCTCATCACAGATGGCGGCCCCAAACTTGTTGGACATGCCATGAAGGCATACTGCGCCAAGAACGCACTTCAACGTATAGTTACAACCCCCTACCATCTGCAAGCCAATAGGCGCGTAGAACGGTTAAATGGCTCACTGGTTCAACTGATTTCCAAGCTCTCACAAGAGCACCCCAACACCCTATGGACTGAACATCTTCTCACCGCCCTACTGATCCTGCAAGCAAGGATCAACAGGGGCACTGGGTTCAGTCCTAACA
Organism: Entomophthora muscae; assembly: GCA_014839935.2. NCBI lineage: Eukaryota > Fungi > Entomophthoromycota > Entomophthoromycetes > Entomophthorales > Entomophthoraceae > Entomophthora > Entomophthora muscae. The sequence goes on along the minus strand of QTSX02001051.1, from coordinate 33,450 downwards.
CTCTGGTCTTTGGAACACCTGATAGTCTGATAGGGGTTAAACAGGGGAAACTACGGTCCAAGGTTCCCGACAAACCCCCCTAGTGACAACCCCATCCATAGACCAATGGTGTGCCAAAGCCCGGGAAATTAAACACAAGCAAATTGAAGGAGGGACGAAGCACCTTGAAGCCAGGTACACCATAGGTGACCCTGTCTACACCCTCAACCCCAATTCTGCCAAGTTGGAGCCCAATCACCTAGGGCCCTTCAAGATAGCTGCTGTCTATGACAATCATACCTATCAACTCAAAGATGCCCAAGGGAATACCAAGAAGCTTCACCATGATTGCTTGCACCCCTGCTGCGCCATTCCCACACAAAAGTTGTTTGTGCGGACCTTTCCAGACCTTCTGCAGACTCCAGTCTTGGTGTCTGACAACAAGCAGGGGGCAAGGGGGGTGTTGCAACCAAGTTTCCAGACTTGCCTGCTAATGTATCTTACAATACACAGGGGGCGCTTGATGAGTTGCCCCTTGACGTATCTAACAACATGAACTAATCTGATGGCAGTATCAAATGGCGGGTACTTCATCCTAATTAGGAGTGCTATCAATTTGACTTGCTGATCCCCACACGAGTTATTCCTCGGCTTTGAACCTTACATGGAACTTCCCACTATACCACCCCCTTGTGGCCTTGTGGCTTTCCCCATATGGTATATTAATCACAATATTCTACAATAAACAATACCTTATTCTTATTATTATGTCCTTTCCATTGGACTGTTGTCTTCCCCAATTCCAAATACTGAACCCCCATTGGTTCAGTTACAACAGAAGAGTAAGTGCTTATGATATAGCCTTTATAGGGAAACTGAGGTAAGCATTTTTTTGCCAGTTTTGTATTCAATTATCATGAGGTACCTTTGTATAAGGCTCATCCATTCAGACTCTTTTATTGATAGGTGTTGTTGAGTTTTGAAGAATAATAGTGACTTGTGGTCAGTTAGCACTTTGAATATTTGTGCACCTTCAAGGTAACATTTCCACTTCATTAAGCAGCAGATGATAGCTATAAGTCCTTATCATGAATTGGATACCTTTGTTCACCTTCAGAAAATTTTCTCAATTCATATGCCACAGGGAGGAAATTCTTTTCTGTGGTTTGAATCCTAGGTAATTCTCTTATTTAATAATCCAAGACATCTATCTATAGTTTTTACACTCCTTCACAATTTGGGTATTGTAAGATAGGTGCCATTATCATTTGTTATTTGAGTTTTCTGAAGTATTTTATTCCTTGGAGAGCTTTAAATGATCTTTGTTGTATTGTCAGTGATTTCAGATATAGGGGTGTTCAACACTCCCAAGTCATCAATGGATCTTCTGGCATATGTAATCATGCTAATTGTAGAGAAATCTTGGGATTTGCTTGGAAGTTAAAAGCTACATGATGTCTTAAAGACGTAGTTATCCTTGTCAATGTCATATAATCTACTCTCTCTATGTACCAGGACACTACATATAAAATAGTAAAATAAAATTTTTAAATAGTTACTTTTTTAACTGGAATACAATCTAGTCAAAAGCTTTAATCTGTCCCAGGATAACAAAGCTTGTTGCCGGCTTTAAGGTTTCTGTATTATTTTATACTATAAATGCCTCTACCATGATATTTCATAAAGTTCTTAGTGGCTAATTAGAAATTGATAACATTATTTCTGGTTCTGTCTAAGCCTATTGGTGTCCTGATCTCTTTTACTACTAATGGACTTATCAAGACGTAAATAGTATCCCAACTGCAGCTTACACTATTCTTGAGCTAGCCTAATGACAATTTTGGTTGGCTACTCTTTTAAGCATCTCAGATGGTACTAAAAATTTACACTGCTTTTGGAGGGCGCTTAAAAAATTCCATCTTGTTTCCTGCATACAGAAGGTAAAATTTGGGCATCTTTTTTTATAACAGGCCTCAATTAGAGCTCTTTGATGGGACAGCGCTCCTTTGAATGACTAATTTTCAAATCAAGTGAAGACCTATAAAGTGTATAAAATCTCATTTTATTTGATATTGAGTCAAGGATAATATCTTATAGTTACTGTCAGGATTTTGGGATATTTACTAATTAACAGATTCAACCAATTAACGTGGGCCAGCTGTCAATCACAATTAGGAATGATTTCAACAGAATGATGCAGGCCGTGAGCTGCAGGATCAATGAATCAATTACCAAATCATATCCTGGTATCAACAAACTCATGCATTGTAATTAATGAACAGGAACATGCAATTACTGCTCATTAATTAGTTCCCATCTGCCAGCACCTTGATATTAACTCCATAATAATTACTATTCTAAACTTTAATTGTATCCTAGAACAAGGGCCATCACATGGGCTGTCATTTGAAACACTTCTAGATGAGTCCAACATGGACTGGGACGCCAGGCCAAACAATCTAAGATAAAAGACACTGAGCCTATTGTATCAGGGTAGCTCTGATTAGTGTAACAATCATATTGTAAAACTAGTAGCCAACTGCTGGCTAGCTAGCCCTGAATAGTGGCCCAAGCAGGTAGCCAAAAAGAGATTAAGATGTGTGGCGTGTCTAGAACAAAAACAGTAAGCCAAGGAAGTTGTCAAATGAGCTTCCACAAAATCCATCCAGAAAAGTCTGGGCCTCCTGCTGTGTTGACCTAATGCTACTTCAGTCTCTTCCTAGTGCTGTGAGCTAACTCAGATAAAATGCAGGCAGGCAGACCGCCTTAAAGCCAGTCCATTAGAATAAAAGACTAATGATTTGTATTGACTTGATGATTGATACAAGTACTATTTCCTTAATGTGATCCTCTCTTAGGCTTTATTAGTAGAGCAAAAGATGATACTGTTGTCATATAGTATAATTATCTATAGTAAAATATAGAGACAACAAACTATGAACCATATCCAGAAGTAGGAAGAACCGTCTCAAATCCTTTGGGCTTTGGGCCCAGTCAGACTTGCTACTTCTGCAGACAACAAAGTATTCTGGGCTGCAGTTTACGCCAAAGTCACAGGTTCTTTGTACTTTCCTAGTGTTAGAAGTCTTAAGATATCATCTGGCGGATGATAAAATACCACAGTCTGCAGATTTTATGACAGTTATCATTTGAATTGATGTTTAAAGAGGGATTATACACTGTATACTTTCAATATACACATTTGTACCTACATTATGCTGGTGGTAAAACCAAAATAGTAACTCACATTCAAAAAATGGGACAGTCACAATAGTTCTAATCAACTGTTATTATACAGTATGCAATTGTCAGTTATTACTAATAAACAAGTAATTATATGGTGTATAATTTTAAGATTTATTAATACAATCTAGAAATAATATGGTGTGTAATATCTAATATTCTATGGCGATGATTAGACTTATCATTTGTGCTCAGTTATTCTAATCTCACACCCAGAAAGGCGCAAAGCTCAACATTGTTTCTGGACAATGGCATTTCAGTTATGGCCTTTTAATTTCTATGGATCAGGCTTTAATTTTTCTTGCTGATTATATGGCCTAGGAATGGTAACTCATTAGAGAAAAATTAACAGCTGGATAGGTTTTCAATCAGTTTGTTCTATTGCAGTGTTGTTAGTACTGTGTAGATGTCTTTTCAATGATGTTTCTTGTTTGTACTATAGATGATTATATCATCCAGGTGAACTATGGCAAATTTTTCTTATGTGCCTTGAGCACCTTATTCACAAAAGTTACAAAGATGCTAGGGGACTTTTCCATGCTAAAGTTTGGAACTACACATCTAAAGGAACCCTGTTTGGTTATGAATGCTGTTTTAGATATATCTTAAGGATTTACTCAGATTTGATGATATCCTGGTACCTGATTGATCTTTGTAAAGGGTTTTGAGCCATCTAGTTTTTCAAAGCCATCATAAATTTTGTGCAGGGGACACATCTTCCTAATTTTAACCTCATTAAGAGCTCTGTAATGGGTGATGGAGCATACAACACTATTTTTATTGGCCATAAAGAAGTATGCTACCCAAAATGGGGACTTGATGTGCTATATGAGCCCTTTTTCAAATCTTTTTTATATATTTGTTTAGGATGTTGTCTTCTTTTAATGTCTTTCAGTATATAAACCTTTCATTTGAGACACTTTCCTTGAGAGTGATCTCAATTTGGATGCCTCAACCAGGGGGAAGGCCTGATAAGTTTTCTTAGAAGATAGAAAGGAATTATTGGATCATTCTTTTTTGTATGAGATCCTGCTCTTGTGATTTTTCTATATTTTTGAACTGAAGAACATCATAGGTGCAAGCTTTCTATTCAATTTCTATGGGATCCTTTTCCTCTTCAGTCTCATTGATCTTGAGAGATATTTGGTCACTCACAAGAGTTTCAAGTTGTGTGGGGTAGACATGGTGGTGTATTTTACCTAGTTGGATCCTGAGAGGAAAAATTTCCCAATCAAAATTTGGTTTGGTCTTTAACACCTAGTCTAGTCTAAGTACTAGATTTTATTTAGATATGGTTATAATCAGATAGCTTATAATAGTATGGATGTTTCTTATTTGCACTTGGAACATCTTGGCTTCTTTGGATACTACTAAAACCTCTGATATCTTCCAGTATTAGATGTCTTGAATTTCTCCTGGAGAAAGGTAGCTCCATAAGGGTGGAATTTTTTTTAAGTAAGGACCCATATGCTCCAGTATAAAAAAGCTGTTCTATGGAAAATCCAGCAGAAGAAAGGGTGAATGGGAAGTTTTTTCAAGTCTGCACCACAATTATTATGGGATTTCAGAAGATAATCAAATCATAGTAAATAAATACACATCTTGGTCTCTTTAAAAGTCTTTTTAGTGCTCCTAATCCTGGGAGCTCATCATTGGGTGTCCTGAATCAATGCCAGGGACCAACTGTGTCGTAACTGTGCTGTTTTAGCAGAGTTACAAGGGGGGAAATATTTAGAGAATTGATAATAATCTTTATTGTGAGATAGTGATTATATAGCTATTGTGAATTGATGGATAGAAGGAACATGATTGGTGATCACATGGCTGGATGGAAGAGGGGGTGGCTTGATCCTGGTAATGAGTCAAGCGCCAAATTGAGGTATCCACTGTGAGGGATCATCATTTGTTCATGTTGATTGATTTGGTAATCCGAGTTGACTTCTGGGTTTGGCTTTGAGTGGCCAGGTAATTGTATTGCAGGTCGCAAACCCGCTTGGTTGGAACCTTGCTGGCAGGTTGAGCCTGCGGTTTTGACACCCCCCCCCGCTGAAAGTTGGCCTCCTTGGGAGGCAGGCCGTTGGGGAGGTTGTCAGGAGCCCGGGCACCATATTGAACCAGTTGTTGTTTGGTGGCAGGCAGGGCAGTTTCTTGTTGCTTCTGTCTCGCTTTTCAAGGCCATAGGCGGTTGTGGTGTGCGTCTTGTCTTGCTTGCGCCTCCTGAGCCCTTGCACGAGGTAAGTGTTATTGTCGTTCACCTTTAGGATTATTGCTGGCCCTACTTTTTTGGGTTGTAGTTTGCTCTTGTCAACATTCATGACCCATACTTTGTCCCTGACTTCATGTCTTGGCGGATGGGAATGAAGGTCTTTTATAAGTGTTCCTTTTCTTTAGCTGCTTGTTTGCTGTTGGCCTCTATTGCTTGAGGATCTGAGCAAGGGGGGACTTGACTTGGAATTTCCTGTTTGGTTCCTGTCAATGCTTGAATGATATTAGGCTGTGTGCTGTATACCAGTTCAAACGGGCTTTTCCCTGTGGATCTGTTCACTTGGGTTTGGCACACAAGTAACACAGTCGGTAGCTGCTTATACCAGTCTTCAGGTCTTCCGGTGGTGAGTTTGGCTAGGGCTTGCACAAGGCTACCATTAAGCTGCTCTATGTGTCCATTGGCCTGTGGATGGTATGGTGTAGTGACAGTGTGTTTGACCCCGTTTTTGGAGAGGTACATGTTGGTGTTTTTGGAGGTCAATTCTTTGCCCCCATCAGTTATCAGGAGTTCTGGCTTTCCAAACTTACTGATGATTTCTTTTCCAATGAATTGTCGGACGTTGTTACCGGTGTGCAATTTCACCGCTTGGGCTACTGGCCACCTTGTTGTGAAGTCAATGGCTGTAGTGATGTATTTTTTGTCATTGTGCTTTCCTGGCATGGGACCCACAATTTCCAGAGCCCATACCTTGAACGGTAGTTGGGTTTGAATGGGGAGTACAGACTTAGGCGGGGTTTTGCTTCTGGCAAACTTTTTGCAGACCTTGCACTGTTCTAACACTTCTTGGACATTGCGGTATAAGGTTGGCCACCAGGCTTTATGTTTTAGGAATTTGTATAGATTTTGGCTCTTGGTATGTCCAAGATCTCTGTGGTAGCAAAGAATGGTATTTACTCATTGATGTGTGGGGATGTAGGGAATGGTTGTGCCATCTGACATCTTTCTGTGAAGAGTCCTGTATACATCAGCAAAGAGGTGCTCAGTCTTGATGACTGTTTCTTTGGTGATATTGGTTGTGCCTGCGGGGAAACCTTCATTTTTTGTACATAGCACTAGGAGAGGCCAGTCTAGGTTGAGCCCATTTTCTCCCCTAGAAGCGCAGACATACAGGCGGGACAGGGCGTCTGCCATGGCAAGTTTGGCCCTGGGCTTATATTGGATGAGCATGTTAAACCTTTCTAAGATTTCCATCTACTGCGCTTGGTGGCATGACAAGTTTGCCTGTGTCTTGAAATAGATGAGCAACTTATGATCAGTAAATGCTGTGAATTCTTCCTGCCGCTCTAGGTAACAGCGCCATTTGACTAGGCAGTGTACAATGGCCAGTAGTTCTTTGTTGTCGATAGGGTATCTACACTTGCCATCTGTCAGCTTGCACAACTTTTAGGCTACGGGCAGGAAGTCACTGTCACTATTCTTAATTTGCAGAACTCCCCTAATGGATGCATCTGAAGTGTTGGTTTCCATCTGGTATTCTCCATCCCGTTTGGGGTATTGTAAGATGGGAGCTGTTGTGAGTTTTTCCTTGAGACGTCTAAAACAGAGGTCACATTGGGGAGTCCATACAAACTTGGACTTGGCGCCTGTTATGGCAGACAAAGGGGAGGTCAAAACGCCACAGTTGGGTATGAAACGTTGTACATAGGCCATCATTCCCAAGAAGGTGTGTAGTTCTGACTTGTCCTTGGGGGTGGCATCTTGCAGATGGCTTGTATCTTCTGGCTGTTGGGTTTGATGCCGTCCTTTGAGACTATGTGTCCTAAGAAGGGCAGTTGCTCCCGGAAGAACTGGCATTTAGAGGGCTTGGCCAGCAGTTTGTGTTGTGCCAGGGTTGCAAAGACTTCTTCCAGGTCCTTGTGATGCTGTTCTACTGAGGGGCTGTAGACAATGATATTGTCCAGGTACACGAGGGTGTGTCTGCCTATGTGTGGTGCAAACACTTTGTTCATGAAGGTTACAAAGGTGGATGGGGTATTGGTCATGCCAAAGTTGAGTACCACACATTTGTAGGAACTGTACTTGGTGTAGAAGGCTGTCTTGGGGATGTCTTCCACCTTGATACAAATCTGATTGTAATCTGCAGTTAGGTCAATCTTGGAGAAGACGGAGGCTCCTCCCAAGGCATCAAAGAGATTGTCAATTAGTGGTAAGGGGTAACAATTCTTGATAGTGACTTTGTTCAAGGTGCAGTAGTCTGTGACCAGGCGTAAGGTACCGTCCTTCTTGGCCATAAAGAATACGGCGGCCCCAAAGGGAGACTGTGAGGGGCGGATAAGTCCTTTTTCCAGTGCTTCCTTGAGATAGGCGCGCAGGGTGTTGTCCTTGTTTGGGGTCAGCCTGTAAATGGGGCGTGCCTTGGGTACGGCCCCCTTGAGTTGGATAGAGTGTTGGATGTGTTTCTCAGGGGGTAGACCAAGTAACGCTTCCTTAAAGATTTCTGGGTGACGGGCCACAATGTCGCAATCTTGTGGTGTGGAGGTGTCCTGGTGGTCCTTGAAGTGTATGATTTCATACTGGTAGGAGTCCCAGTTGATTGCCTTCAGGTTTTCCTTCTCATCCAAGGTCTCTGTGATGCGTACAAAGACGTGGTCTCGTAGGAGTTGGTCTACAGAGTCTGGGTAGATTTGGTGGTTGACACCTTCACGCTTGATGGTCAACACTGAGGTAGCCCAGTCCATGTGGGGGTTATTTTTCTGTAACCAGTCTAGTTCCAGTACAATGTCAAACTTAGGGAAGTCAATGACGGGACCTTGGATGGTGGAGTGGAGGTTCTCAAGCATGACAGAGAAGGGAGCAGTTTCTTTTGTCACAGCAATGTGATGTTCATCAGCCAGGACCCTGTTTTTAATCCGCAAAGGATTAGTGGCCAGCTTAAATTTATCCACAAAGCTGCTGTTAATTAAGGTTCAATCTGCGCCCAAGTCCAAGAGAGCTGAGCCTGTGTAACTGCAAAAGCAGAAAGGGTAAGACATCAATTTATTGGGATGTCTGGTGATGGTGTATAGCACCGGGTCTTCTGAGGGCACTTGGATCATTGGGCATTGGTCCACGTCCTTGGGTCAGTATTCATTGTTGGGCGAGTCAGGAGTTGCGTGGGAAGAGCTTGGCTTGCTTAGTGCTCTCCCCGGGCTTTTCCCTCATCTTGGTTGCCTTGGGTGGCAGTAACACGGAAATGGGTACAATTTGATTGGCCGTTATTTCTGTTCCCATTCCCATTCAATCCTGTGGGTTTGTGGTTGTTGTTGTTACCATTACCTCCAGGAGGTGGTTGAGAGGAACACCCACTTGAATGTGAGTCCTTGGGTCTCTCTTGCTTCCCAGTCTGTGCCTTGTGCAGAGCATTGGATTTTTGCTCCGCTTTTTCTGCTTCACGGTACAGGCTTTGTAGATTGGTAACTTGGTCCAGGTTCACATGTCTCATTATGTGCAACTTGAGAGTGTCGTAGTACATGAGGTGTGTTGCTGGAGTGTCAAAGGCCATGTTGGATGGGGCGCAGAGACAGAGTTCCTCGTAGGCGCGGGTGAGTTCTTTGACAGTGCCTGTCTGGGTTAGGTTCTTTACTTGGTGTATGATCATGAGTGCCGTATCCTTAAGCACAAATCTTGCCAAGAAGTCCTGTTTGAAAGTGTCCCAGTTCTTGTTGGTGTGCTCTTTGTGCCACTTGTTGCACCAAGTGCCAGCGTCATGGGTCAGACAAATGGAAATCTCTGCAATCCAAAAACGCTGTGGGCACTCCATCTGAGCCAACTTGCTTTGGGCGGACTGAATCCATGTGGCAGCATTGTTATTGTTGGCTCCCGCAAAGGGTTCCAAGGCGGCGCTGCAAAGTCTTTGTGATACATAGGCGGGCATGGTGGTTTTGTCAGCTGGTCACGGCATCAAGGGTGGTGCCTGAAAGAAACCTTGTGCAGACATGGTGTTGAAGGCGGGTAGCGGGATCACCGTGTTTTGGTAGAGGACAAAACCATCAGGTATTGCGGTACCAGGAGTATACAGAGTCCAGTCAGGCAGGAGGCCAGACATAATTCTGTCGAGGATTTGTTGGCCGTGGCGTGTGCAGGCAACAGGCGGAATTTTTCAAGATAAGGTAGGATGGAGAACCTACCTGTGCTACCAATGTTGTAACTGTGCTGTTTTAGCAGAGTTACAAGGGGGAAAATATTTAGAGAATTGATAATAATCTTTATTGTGAGATAGTGATTATATAGCTATTGTGAATTGATGGATAGAAGGAACATGATTGGTGATCACATGGCTGGATGGAAGAGGGGGTGGCTTGATCCTGGTAATGAGTCAAGCGCCAAATTGAGGTATCCACTGTGAGGGATCATCATTTGTTCATGTTGATTGATTTGGTAATCCAAGTTGACTTCCGGGTTTGGCTTTGAGTGGCCGGGTAATCTGATTTAGGGTCACAAACCCGCTTGGTTGGAACCTTGCTGGCGGGTTGAGCCTGCGGTTTTGACAACTGGAATAGAGTTCCATTTTTTAAGTGACTGCTTTTAAATCCTAATACATTATAATTTGCCTGCATTGATTCAAAATTCTCTAGCACATTTCCTACTAGCATCCTAGCATCTACATTGTACATCATGACATATACCTGGGTATGTCCTTCCTTGGGAGTGTAAATCTCCTGAAAGTGGGTATTAAACTCACTTTAAGGAATTTTTATCCTCTTGATGTAAGAATTAACCCTCTTTCTGATCTTTCCCTCTCTTTCTTGGGTCTCTGGCTTCTAGAAAACTTCCTACTGCACTTTATGTTATGTTCCTCTTTCACAGAACTTGGGTGAAATATGTGAGGTAAAGAATACATGGCTGAAATGCTTATAAAGATTTAGAGGTATGAAAGTTTTTATTTAAAAGAAGGAAGATCCCCTTAGAAACCTTCTCAAATGTAATATTTTAAGGCTTCTGGACTAGCTTCTCCTTTGGGAATATCTTGTGAAGCCACCAGCTTCTTCTTCCCTACTCTGGGTATGAATTTCTTCAATTTTGAAGCCCAAAATGTTTTCAAACTTAGGATCTTCCAGTGGCAACTTAACCTCTCTAGCCCCTGACTAGTCAATCACTTTTATATAGACCCCTTTTCTTAGGCAAATTCCCTTTAGTATGTTTCTTTTGAAGGCTTAAACTATTCTGCACTCTCTTGTAATACAATAAGCTTCTAAACTTGCTGCATCTAATCCAAGGACTTTTTCTGCTGTTTCTGGATATATTGATTTTCTTTGGGTTATTTTACCAAAGATAAGTCATCAGCAGATTGAGCCTTAAGCTCAACCAATCCCATCAATATTCATCATCTTTTAACATCTGAAGCGCTTTAATTTGCTTCATGTTTTCACTGAAACATAAAAAGGAAACAAATGTTTCACTGAGAGAAACATTGAAAACTTGCATCCTAACCAATCACCCCGGTATTGAAGGCTTTGTTGTGTCCAGCCCCAGCTTTTTTCCATAAATAATTACTAGGAGGAATTTTTCTCCGTGATTTCTTAAACAGCTCTCTTTGATTTGCCTTTGTAGCAAAGTTGGGCAACCTGGTTTATCAAAGTGTCTTGCTTTTTGCTTCCCAATCAATTTTTTATGGATAAATGTTATATTGCCTTCCTTACATTCCCAAAAACCTTTTCCAGACATATACTGATATCCTAGCACCTGACATATCTATTCAGTATATCCCTGTCCCCCAGCAGTGCCTTTTATAAAATCCTTTCTCCTGGACCCCATCAGCACCCTCCATCCATGCCTTGGCCTGCATCAGTTTCCTCCACCTAGGCCTTCAGAGGCAGGCATCCCTAATGCCACACTTCTGATCTTATTTGGTCAAGCGGTTAATTTTTCCTGAAATGAAAAAATTAACCCACTTTACTCCCTAGATACCTCCAAATATTCCTTTCAGCAGCTGCTTTCCTAGACGTCCACCCTGACAATGTTTCTAAGCCATCCCTGCTTAAATGGTAGCAGTAAGCCCTTCTTAAATCTACCCATAAGTCATGGACAGAGAGCCTTTTCCTCCTTCCCAGGAAAATTGACCCAGCTGTATTATCACCCCAGTTGGTCTAAGGATGCTTCCACTGTCTTGGCATAACTGTCACTGGGTACTCTCTCTACCCTTCTCAGGTATTAGTAGGGGCCTACCATACTAGTCCCCCAAGGCAAAAACTAAACCCCAACTACCTTGGTTGAGCAAACCCTAGCCACTGCAGTTGGACAAAAAACATTTACCTCTCTCAGGCAACCAAAATTTAATTAGACATCATCTGCCCACACCTGCACCATGGCTCAACATGTGTGGATCATCAAAAACTGGCATCAGATCTACAAGGGGTGATGTTAGATGGGGTGGTTTCTTAAAAAGATGATCAAGGGTTTTTGTATACTTTAGCAGGAAGATTGATATAGAGATCTCTTATTTATGGCTGTATTCTCCTATTTACAGGTGATCTATGCCTGCTGAAGCGTAGATGAAGGGGTTGCCCATGTTTCCCCTTGAAGAAACCTTCACTGTGCAAGAACATTGCCAAACTAGGTGTCACCCTTTTTTTGTTACAGCTCCACAACTGCTTGATATTTTAGGGCACAGGGAATTTGCTTGAATACATTTATATGTGAGGATATAATTATCATTGTATCAGAATGTTGCAACCAAGTTTCCCTCCTTGCCTGCCAACGTACTTACAATACACAGGGGGCGCTCAACAAGCCAACCCTTGACGTGTCTAATAACACGAATCAATCTGATGGCAATGTTAAACTGCGGGCACTTTCTCCTAATTAGGAGTGTTGCCAATTTGACCTGTTGATCCCTGCACAAGTTATTTCTTGGCTTCAACCCTTACATGGAACATGCCACTATGCCACTCTCTGTGGCATTGTGGCTTTCCCCATATAGTATATTAATCACAATATTCTACAATAAGCAATACCTTATTATATTTGTTCCTGTCCTTTCTATTGGACTGTTGTCTTCCCCAATTCAAATACCAAACTCTCATTGATTGGGTTGAAACAAGAAGAGCTGGTATCAGATAAAAACATAATTATTGTCAAGGATGGCTCCTAACACACAGGAGTGCTTGCAGATTAAATGATGGTTTTATTGTAATGGATTAATTCTTCTTATACCTTCTCAAAGGTTGATCCCTGGGCTGCTAGCAATGTCTTCTAGGACATTCTAGCACACCCTTATTTTGGGTAATTGGCCATCTAGGTTTGGCGCTTATTGTACGTCAACCAATAGAATATATTCATCTTTACCCAGCACAGGCGGCCCCTGCTGGTGTGGGTTAGTTTAGTAGCTTCAAGATCACTTCCTTCTGTCCTGGACATACTTCAGGTTCAATGCTTAATAATATGATTAGTATGGGGATTTGAGATTATGGGGAATTGGACCCAGCGCCTTGGCGCTCAATGTAAAAGTAGTGTGGTGCTTGCAACTTTTCCAAAGTGGTGCAGCAGGAAATCATGTATCAACTAAGTTCCAGGATGGCGCTTATCATTGGATGATTTGTGGTTCAAGTCAGCAGACTGCTGCTGGTCTAATATACATATATATTATATTACTAATTTATGTGTGTTAAGCTGCTGTAATATATATCTGCAAACTACGTCATATTTGGCATCATTGATCTTTATACTGTTAATCTATGGAGTTGGCTGTTGAGATCCTAATCTGTGAACTTTATCATAATTGGAATCATTGCTTGGTCAAAAATCCCAACACTAGGCGCGGTATCAAAAACTGCCCATATTTTGGCTTGTATCAAGCAGAGCTGGAAGGTTAAAGTTCATTGGTGTTTTAACTGTGCTATGTATTATAAAAGTTAGATGGGGAAAATATTTGGGAACTAGATAACTTAATTACTGTGTTGCCCAAAAAAGGGATGATTACAGCATTTGCCATAATTTTCCCATCCTACCTTCCCCATTTCCTGATTTTGGATTCTCCTATGTTGGGTGAATCAAAAATTTCAAAAAAAAAGAAGGCTTTCTGTTTTCCAGAGAAGCCAAATTTAAATATATATACCTAAAATTAATTTTTTTTAAACAATAAAGAATCAAATTTGAACTCTAATTTTTTAATTTTTAAATATAAAAAAATAAATATGATATAATTTTTATTTTAAAAAAACATTCCAAAAAAATAAAATCCTTCTTTTGTTAGTTATGGAGACAATTCTGGAAAAATTATCCCATAGACAATTTTCCAGAATTTTCTCTGGATTTGAGACAAGTGGCTCCTTTTTAGATAAAGAGCCATCATCTCAAATCTGAGCAGCCCTATAATGTGATATGCAAGATTGTATAGTTTAGGTGAAGCCTTTTAGAAGGAACATGATTGTGCAGATCAGTTTTTTGGATGGGTAGGGGTGGCTGATCTCCCTAGTGAGTGAAGTGCTAAATCAAGTTGCTGCTGGGTTGAGATGGCTGTTGGTTCCTGTTCTGCATTTAGTCATTTGTGTTGGCTTCCACATTTGGCTTCAAGCGCCAGGGAAGTCAAGTGAGTGGAGGTGTGGTCTCTTGAGCAGAACTTTGCTCTGGATCAACCCCTCAGCTTTGAAAAAAAGAATATTGTTGGAAATCTATCAATGCAGTATCTATTTGCATATATATTCTTGATGGTGTCCTAGCTGGATAGAAATGTCTGTAATGGGATGTTTAAAAGGTTTAACATAATAATGATAAAATATGGAATTGTTCTTTTCAAACTTAGTAAGGGTTGTGCCCCAAACAGTATCTAAAAACATATTCCACTAAAGATGGAATTCTTATGATAATTTTTGCTCCTTAATTTTCCTTATGGTTTTTTTCATTATAATTACACTAGTTTTAAAGGCTATGGCAACAAGCAAAAATACTTTGGATTTAAACCAATTGAACTCATATGTAAATGAACCTAAATATAAACAAATTTATATTAATCTAAAATATAATTATTTTTAATTATGTTTACATTGAGTTCATTTAATTTAAATACAAAGTATTTTTTCTTGTTGCCATAGCTTTTAAAATTACTGTATTTATCAGCACCTATTATATGGACTCTTGTGACCTTATTACGGGTGCATCTTTTAGTTTTTGTTTTGCTCTTGTTATATCAGGAAACCTTCAGGATTCCAGACTACTGGGTGAAAAGGATAGTGATGATTATACCAACCCAAGTTGCTGATCCATAAAAAGGGGTTCCCTCAAGTGAGGAATTGTGTTGAGCCTTGGTGCACTACCCTAATGGGCTGCACCACATGTGGAAGATGCTTGCTTCAAAAAGTGTCAAGTCTTTCATCTCTTAATCAATGTAGTAAGATAAAACATACATATATAGCCCAAAGGAAAAAAGAAGGCTCAGATAAATCAACCCCCAGGAAATTTCAATTCCTGTTTTTAGTTATACCCAGCAATCAACTCATACAGCATATTCATAGGAAGTTCAATGGTTTAAACCAGCTTTTTTCCCTGTTCTTTGTACTAGTAAGGTATCAACCAAACATCTACAGTAGAGGGCACTAAGAAATTGAAGGTTCATAACCACCTCTACCTGGATTCAGCTTGTGCTGACAAACCTTTGAGTTTAGAACTTTGAATACTTAAATGTAATAGTTTGCCTGGAAGCTTACAAGTACTATTGGCTGAAGATATGGGGTGTGAGTTCAGATTGGAGGGGGCCTAGTGGGACAAAGTATGGTAGCTTTGGCCAATCTCCAGCTGTGGTTCGTTTCTGGCTCTGGGCCACCTGTGTCAAAGAAAGATTGAAATTGTTTGAATGTAAATTTATGCCGCTTTAGCTGGACCGGCCCAGAGCCGGAAGCTAGCCATGGCTGGGCGAAGCATCCCTGCATGGAAGCTTGGCAGCGCAGAGGTCAATATCTTTCTCCAGTATTTTTCAGGAGCGCCGCAGTTGAAGAGCCCGTGCTTTAAATAAAAGATTTGTTTTGTGGAAGGAGCTTTGTAGCGTGGTTCACTTGGCTTAATTAAAGTGTATTAAATTGCGGTGGTTAGCTTGAATTATTAATCATGTCCAGTGAAATGTTCCATATGGTTTGCTTCAACTGGCTGTTCTGAGCTTGGCTGATCCACCTGCACCCACCATATCCTTTGAAAAAGCGATTATTTTATTTAATAAATTGTTTTATAAAAAGTAGTGAGATGCTTCGCAAGGAGTTTAATTGGGCTTTGGTGAGAAGCGCTAGATGGGATTTGTGTGCCGGGTACACCAGGGAGTCAGGAAGAGGCCAAAGATGCTGATGTGAGCAACTAGCCACAAGGCATGGGCAACAAATCCATACCCCGACCAATGGAAACAGGCAACGAGGAACACGGAAAATAGAATGAATAAGCTGAACACATCGCCAGCAGTCCGATTCCCTTGCCCAATATAGTTGAGGATCACGCCCAGGGCGAGCATCACGAACCCCTCAAACAGGACGCGGTCCGACGAGGCAAAGTTATCCCCCACCGATTGCTACAAAATCAGACTTTTGCTAAACAAGGGCTTACGTATTTGTGCGAGGAGGCGCGGCCTTCGACGTCGGGGGGCGAGTTGGTGTCTTGGGGCAAGCTGTCTGGGCGGGCGCGGCCCCGCTGGGACTCGGCCAGGTCCGCATTGCGCTTGTCAAATGCCGCCTTGGCATGATACAAAGCAACGGGGTTCTTATTGAAAACCCAGATGAGAAACAGCGTAAACAGGGCCCCAAACTGAATAATCGAAGGTCCCCAGAACATTTAGAAATGAACCCCGATCTGCCCTCCCCCATAACTTATACTTGATGAAATAAAATAGGCTTTATATTGCTTTGGCTTTTGCCAGCCAAGCCAATCGCCACCGCAGTTAAACTTGCTTCAAATGTTTTTCAATCGATGACTTGATTTATGACATCATCTCATTATTTAAGCCATTCTTAACTTGCATCAGTTTAGCTTAAGAGGTGATATCCAATTTCTGAAGCAGCTGCATAATCATAACCAAGTCAAATCTAGTCCCATCCCACAAAATAAAAATATTTTACACTTTACAATATTACTTGGAATGTGAACTAGTTTAACCCTTGCCATATAGAAGCCAACTCAAATAGATTATGTGAGCTGTTAAATAATTTATCCTATGTACATGCATACCCACCCCTGATCTACAAGAAGCGCTTCTTAGTAAATCTTATTCCAATAAGGTCACTTGACCACTTTAAAATACGATGTCTTCTGATAAATTGCAGGGTTCTTTGAAGATACCAGCCCCACCGACTTTTCCAGCGTGCTAAAGGTGCTTCCGCTTAAAGGATATGAGAGAACACCCACCAATCAGAGAACCTTTATGCAGAGCGGACTTCAGGAATCCAACTGCTTTTCCAAGCCACCCATATCGGCCTACGCTTATAAAGCTTCAAACTGTTTCCAATCCATGAAAATAAATAGAAGTTTGGGACGATCCTTGGTAGATGGAATTGGGGCATTACTTTAGGCATTAGGCTAATTTCTAATACACACGCTGCCCAAGTCGCAGCATGCCACAATTCAACTTTGAAAAAACTCCACTTGTAAATGTTTATATTCAGAGCAGTAATAACCCAATGAAAATTCAATGTTTTATACTGTAAAATATCAAAATAAAGCTAAGAATACCATCTTTCTATTGATAAGAAATATTAAAGAAGAAGCAATTTAAAAGAGCATTTATTAGATTTTAGCATATAATTTTGATAATGATACAAAGTAGATTGCTCTTAAGCTAAACAATACTTAAATTTTGATTGTAGTATGTAATATTTATTTAACAAAATTAAACATAAGGTTAAGAGCTTATTTTTGCACTTTACTTTGATTAGAAGGCTCAATTCTTTAGGGTTTTGTGGTGGTTTGAAGTTAGGATGTTTAGTTAATTGATATTTATATTATCTTAAGGCCCAAGTGAGCTCCAGACCTCAATTTAAGCAAATCTTAAATAGAATTCTTTAATATTTCATAATATTGAAATTATGCAGAAGGTTAAAATTAGGTGAATACATCATTTCAATTGATTTGTTGTGATTACGAAGAGGACATGCTGTAATTTGATGCTTGGCTGCTCCACATGTATCACTTGTGCATGAAAACCAGGAATATCATTGATTCTAGAAACGGAAACTTGAGTTCAAACTATAGTAAAAGCTATCACATCATTTCTTTAGAACAGTGCCATGAGGCTTGGCATATATGAGCTAAAGCACTGCATAGAGTTTACTTCAAACCATCTTCACAAAAAGATACCATTCCTGCAACCAGCACTTGTTTGCAAGGCACCTCTACCCAGAATCTAATTTCCAACAATCCTAAACTCACTGCTATAGAATCTGTTAACTTCACCTCAACCATACAGCTCTTTTTCTCCTTGACAGCATCAACAAAAGGAGAAATGATTGATATGGTTAAGAAAGCATTTTTCTTGGTTGCTGGTGATGACCTCAATGCCTTTATTAATTGTTTCCTTAAAAAAACTGGATTCAGAAGATCAGGGTTCCTGCCAGCAGTCTAAACCCAAACCTCCAGTGAAGTTATTGCCAACTTAGATGGTCTGATGAAAGCTCCTTCCCCAACACTTCTTCCAGCCTTATGAACTCTGGTTACCTCTAATTGCTCTCTAAAAGATCTCAAGGGTATAGATTTATTATGGGTAAAAGTGAGTTTGGATACTTGAGAAAAATACGTAAGAATAGAAAGCAGACTTAAATGAAAAAAAATAACTAAAAAATGATAAAAATATGGCTAAAAAACTCTTTTGAACCAAGTCAGTTTAAAAAAAGTGCTGGGAAAGATTTTATAGAGACATTGAAAAAGATATGAGTGGCTACTCAACTGAAATTAAATTCTCTCTACTAAGAACAATATATATATGAAAGGATGAAAATAAAAAATGAAGTTTCAGTTTTGATTCTAAATGCTATAAATTGCTCCCTAAATTATAGCAAGACAGAAAAACCAAATTTATATGTATAACATTTGTGTTTTAAATTTTTACTGAAAGTAAAAAAGGAAGAAGGTGAAAGCAAAAAATTATCCATTACCAGAATCTATAAACAATATCTTAAAGACTATTAATCAGCACCAAGACTCTTATGTTCATCAAAATAGGGAATAGTAAAAAAGATATTAATGAATTAGACAATGTGCCTTGTGTTGTAGCTACAGATTATAAAGAAAATTAAAGGTGGGAAGGGGTCTAATTGAGACAAATAATTGGTTTTAGCCAAAAATATCTTGTTGTTAGGGTTTGCATTATTTTTTATTGAAGATGATAGAATTAGATATGAATATCATTATTTTTGTCTCAGATAATATGACATGATCTTTTATCCTCAGGTGGGTGCTTTATAAATCTTCTTAAACTAGATAGATTTAAAAATATAAAAAAAGTATGGACTGATAATGGAAACCATTTTATATTGTATGAATTTTTATATCACTTGTTCAAAGAGGCACCTAAATATATCAGAAGTCTCATAAAGATTAATAGACTTGTTGAATGTCATGAAAAAGGCATTGTTGATGGCCATGTTGGCTCAATATCAAGAACATTAAAGAAAAAAAATAAGGCTTGTATTAGAAATATTAATCATCTTAAAAATATTTGTGAGCAAGAATATTAAAGAAAAAAATTATACAATTCAGCTTCAGCCAGTTAAAATATTTCTCAAAAGCTGTTCCTTTATATTTATGAAAGAAAAGTTAGGCCCACAAAAAGAGATCTTGAAGTTAAAGATCTGCATAACAATCTTTTATCTTTGATGAAAGATGGGAAGTTATATACTTCACCTTTAACATCCTTAAAGCATCTCAGGATATTCTGAGATACTTAACATTTGAGATCATGTGATGATACAAGATAAACAAAAAGATTGGAAGATGCTAGTGATGCTTTAAGGCAAGCTCATGAAGTAGGGCAGCTTACTAGTGGGTTTATTCCAAATAGAGCTATCAGTCTTTAAAAAGCAACAACTTTTTTCTGAAACAAACCAAGAATGTTTCTGATGAGCCAAGGATGGGGTGATAGAATTTATTGCTTTGGGGCTGCTATTGCTCTCCCATGCAACTCATTGTAGCTTTTTTTAGTTTGATATTAGCCCTCAGGATATCTTCAGTAATATTATAGGTTGTAATTTAAACCCAATGAACCAATAAATTTTCTTAAAATTCTCATCCAATCCAAAGATTGGTTAAAGATTAAAGTTTTAATCCTGTGTTAAATATTTCAAATAAATTGAAGATAAAAATATTTTATGGTGCCTAGTGTCAAGTATATACTTCTGGGAAGCATAGTAAACAAGATAAAGGGAAAAATTAAGAAGAGAATAATACTTTATTGGATATGAGTTTAGAGTATTATATAGTATCATGGAAAGCCACATACTGTCCATGCACGTCATGGAGGTCATGGGGCTTATCTGAGTAATGTTTCTCTTAAGTCACAAGGCTTATTCAAGTTGTGTTCCTTTTATAACCTGGATTGTTTGATCCCTGTAATAGATGGGTGAATGATAGGAGTGCCACTGAGTTAATGATTAGTTAGTGAGTTGTTTGGTGGGTGATTTGGTGAACTACATGGGGCGTTAATTCCCCAAGAGAGAGTAATCAAAGATGTTGCAACAATACCTAGGACACTTTGGACACCTTGCTATGATTACAATTCCTATTAGTTTGGTTATTGCGGGGCTTAACTTAGGGGACTTGCCTCACAAGATTGGGGACTTGTTCCCTTTTAAGTGGGTCCCTGACAAAAAGTTATTTGTGTTTTTAAAATACAACAGAGCCTTTTAATAAGTCAAGCTGAGTTAATGAAGCTTATACAAATTTATCCCATGATAATCAAATATAACCTAGACAATGGGCTACTTACAACAGATGCCATATTAAGGCTATATTATAAGCACCTACTCTGCACTAATGAAGAAGACCCTGGTTGGCCCATGTTAATCATGTGAAATCTCCAAGAGGGTTTCTTATCTGTTACACCAATGAACAAGCAAGAAAAAGTCCTTAAGAATAAAAACCTGCTCAAAAATGTATATGGCACTCTACACCACATATTACCAAGTGGTGATACAGTGCCATATATACTGCCACACAAAAGATTGCCACAATATTTTGCTAGCACAGAAATTTGGGCCACGCTCTAAGTAAGAATCTACATAAATACCTTAAACCCCACCATCTTTGGCCAAACATGTTGCACAATATTAAGAAAGTCCTCAATTAAAAGGAATTATGTGAGAACTATTTTCACTCTAAGAAACTTCCTGTGGCGCTCCTGCTCTGAGAGCACTAAAACATGTCCTGGGTCAAAGCCAAGTGCCAACTATGTGGAGTTTTTACTTGGCAAGTAACCATGTTTCAGGTCTAGAGCAATGTATCTGGCCTTCTAAATAGAAAAAATCTGCTAGGACTTTTTCTATTAGCATTCTAGTGTCTGCCCCATTTATCATGACCTTTGCTGGTGTACTTTCTTAATTAAGGCTATAAAGCTCTTGAAAGCGCTGCTTAACCTCACCAATTATGAAATCTCAGCCTCTGGATGTTATCTTCAGACTTCTGGCTATTCTGGCCCATTTTTTCCAAGAGTCTATCTTCTGGAAAGCTTTATACAGTAATACCAGTAAAGATTCTTCCCTCCTGTGTTTAATAATAGATATGAGAAATATTATTTACTCTGGAATAAGAAAAATAATGCTTGGGAGTTATGAATAGATTATTTCAAATAGAAGAAAGATCTTCTTAGAAACCTTCTTTGGCATAGCTTTTCCTTGCTCTTGTTCTTGGTCTTGGTTTTATTTCTTCTCTTAATTCTACTTTTTCTCTTGCTTTTGTCCTTGATTTGGCTATACTATTCTTGGTATTTTTAACTTTTTCTTGTCTATTTAATCACTCCTTATATAGCTCCTTGTTTCAATCTGATTCTCTTATGGGCTGTTTTCCTCTCAAGGTCTGGCCAATCCCAGAAGACTTTTTTCTGTCAGGGCCCCTGGTTATTTAATCTTTGCCTCATTTTACCAATGAAAACCATTAGTAAAATAAGCTTTTTCTTTCAGCCAATAAGAAGACTATATTTTCTTGTCTCTTCTGAAGCACTCTGTGTCACTTTTCAGTCTTGCCTTTTTTCTTCAATAAGGTACTGTCAATTAATGATGAAAAGCTGACAATCCTTGCTTTGGGTTTCAAACAATTTGCCTGTTTTTGATGTTACTCTATGTCTTAACTTTCTAGTTTTGTTTATGTAAAAGATAAGAATTTGCTAGTCTGTGTTTTATTCATTTTTTCTCTGTTGATTTCCCCATTATTTTCTGACCCCAGAAAACCTCTGTGCAGCCATTGTTCTGCTTTGGATATGTACTATAGTGGACAGCAAAATGGTTTGCTCTGTTTTTAACATTTCTCTGCTTTGTTTCTTGCCTCTTTTTTACTGCTTTTAATATCTGTTTTAAATAAATAAAACTATTTTGGTTTTATTAATTTATTTATTTATTTATCTTTTTTACTGTAGATTCAGAACCTAAAAGTAAAAATGCGGGATTGCCAAATTGTTTTTGCGTGAACTCACCAACTTACTGGAATATTTTTAATCCTTTTATATAAAAAAGTAGGTTGTTTTGGGATGAAAATTACTCCATTAAGTTGGTGAGTTCACGCAAAAACAATTTGACAATCCCACACTTTTACCTTTAGGTTCTGAATTTACAGTATCTCTTTTAATTTCTTTTTTAATTATTTTCTCTTAATTTTAGTTTTTTATTCTCTAATTTCATTCTCATGTTTTTTAACCCATCTTATATGGCTTATCATTAGGCTCTCTCTTTTTCTCTACTGGTCACTATAAAGGACCTACATCTAGGTCTTATTTTTTTCTCTATTGGCTGCTATAGCTAACTTACACATAGGTCTTTTCTTTCTTCTCTATTTTGATTACTATAGAGACTTACACCTAGAAATTTTACTCTTTCTCTTTATAAGCCACTATAAATACTTACATCTAGGACTTCTCTCTTTTAGCCACTAAAGATATCTTTCTTCTGAGCCTTCTCCATATTGGTCACTACAGATGTCTTTCATCTGGGCTTTTCTACAACTAATGCTTTCAGGATTTCCTCATCTGAGCTTCTCTCTCTGCTAGCCACTACAGATGTCCTCCACCTGGGTTTTTCTCTCTATATATTATATATCATAAGTGTCTTCCACCAAGGCCTTCAGAGGCAAGCATTATCTCTCTAAATGCTACAATCTTATTTTTCTCCCCAAGTGGTTAGCTTGAGAGTTTGTAGAGTAATTAACTTCACTTCTAGACATTTATTCAATCAATTGAGTTAAACAGCTGCTTTTCTGAACAGCTACCCTGCAGGTTATTCCAGGCCTTATATACTTGAACAATGATAGAAAGGCTCTTTTTCAAAACCACTCATAAGTCATAGGCAGAGAAGCTCACATGCTCTTTTGAGAATAAATAAATCATTTTTATTCACATCCTAGCTGTTATTAAAATTTCAGTGCTGCTTCAGCACTCTCTCATCCCAGGAGTCACAAACTAATTATTCCCCCAGTTGGTTATCTGAAAGTGTAACACTGCTACAGCATTCTCATCTTTCATGAGACTCAGCTGTATTTTTACCCCAGCTAGTCTAAGAATGTGTATACTGTCTTAACATAACCATCCCTAGGTACTCTCTCTACTCTTCTCAGATATCAATAGAGGGATATCCTACTGACATCCCAAAGAATAAAGTACAGACTGGATATATAAGGCTACCTATCTTCATAAGATTAATATTTTCTTTTTGCCAACTAATGACCTTGCCTGAACAGCAGCCTTTCATGTGAATCATCACACTTCTCAAGTCTGTGATGCCAGCCTTAATCTGAATCATTAAAGGTATAGGCACTGGATATTATGAGACTCATTTCAGGAGATGAAAAGAGCAAGAAATAAATCACCGCCAATGATCATGCAACAAGATGACCTGTGACACAAGCTACAAAGAAACCCAAAGAAAACAATATGAGACAGTTCATGAGCAAAGAGATCATCACCAAGTTTAAAAGGCCTGGCTTTCTAATTACGGTTGGGGAAACTTAACTTACCCACACTGATACCAATATCTATCTTGCCAAGAATGGCATCAAACACACTGTTGCCAGCTCTTATCATTCACATGACAATGATAGAGCTGAAGAATTAAAAGGCTCTCTAGTAGAAGCCTTAAGCAAACTATTACCAATAGCCCTTGCTTTTGGGCAGGCATGTTACCAACAGCGCTAATAGCAAGCCACATTTGTGTAAATTGTAACACAGCCAAAAGCTCATATAAATTTGTCTATAAACACAAGTCCAGCATTGTCAGTACTAGTCTGAGACCACATCTTCTCCTATCTAAAAGGCTATCTCTATATATCAACTCTGCAGTATAACAAGTTAGAAAAGATAAAAAAGAAAAGAGCAAAAAAGAAGCAATATCACTCCAAGAAAAAGATTACAAGTAAAATATGAGATATGGGTAGTGATTTAAAATATGCACAATCTGAAACCAGGAATAAAAGGCTAGCATTTTTGTGAAAGTCAAGCTAAATAAAACTATCTTGTCAAAAATAAATTGATGCCTGTACTGAATTGAAACATATGCATAATAACCAACTCCATCTTCTTAAGACAAAAAACGCCCAATACAACTCTCAAATGCCAGTTTTTGATGAAAGACTGGATTAATATCAAGCATAAATCCTGAATAATCTCAGAAAATCCCCAAAGCACTACTTTTCAGCACTTAGAAGAAAATATTGCAACATCCATGATTGCTTTTTCTTGAAAGAACAGTTTTCCAAGAAACATTACAATTTATGAATAATTGATGGTGCTCTTATCAGACACTCATGTTGTATGAGTCAAACATTCCAAATCTTAAGTGAAACATTACCTGGACAACTCTCATGACTGCCATGATGTACATAAACAGTATGTTGCCTGGTATAATACTAAATAATACCCCATCTTATCAAATAAAGTATCATTTTCTTAATCTTTCTCTTTACCTCTTTTTATATACTTCTTGAAAGTATATATTTGACATCATCAGTATCTTATTTTAAATATCATTATTTTTTAGTTAAACACTCAAGTTTTTATTTTATTTCAAAAACTTTTTATATCATTAAATAAGCCTATCATATAAAATTTTAAATTCTTACTGATGACATTAAAATGATTATAAGGCCTTTAAAATCATTCAATTTATTTTAAAACATAAAGGTTTGGACAACTAGCATAAGACATACCATACTTTTTGTAAGCTGTTGAGATAAAAAGTCATCTTAGCTGAGAACCAAATTAACCCAGCTTAAAACCAAATAGAAGAAATCCAAATCTGTTTAAATTAATATAGATCCCTTGGTTTTCAGTTTGGTTTTAAGCAGAGTTGATTTTGTTTATCTTCACAGGTTATGAAAGTACTGGATTGATTCCTTGATAGTATGAGCTATCAGAGAATTAATGACTTAGATCCTTAAAAATAGGGGAATATTAAAAGATTTTATGCAATTTTATTCAAAGATTATAATATGAAATTACTTTATGCATACTTTATCACTAGTTAAAGATGTTCAGACTTGTAGATTTGCAAGTTAGGAAGGTAACATTACCCTTCCAGGGATGGCTCTTTATTGGGAAGATCAAAGATAGTTCTGAAAGACCTTTACCATCTTTGAGTAGGAATGGGGGATATCATTGCTTTCAAAGAACCCAGCAAGGTTATTGTAGGAGTAGTTGCAATCTGGGGAAGATTCAAACTGGTAGAACATCAGATTTGAAGGGTTGGGAGCGCTGCTGGTAGGTCTGAAGAGGTTCAGCATCTCTTTGGAAACCAACGGATCAGCAAGGAAGGAAAGTATATGCAGAATCCCCCTTGAGTTTGTCCCAAAGGTGCTCCAATAAAAGAAAGGGGGTGGGAGGGTCCCATGAATGTACTTGTAGCCAATCCCCATATTAGCAACAAAGTACGTGAGGAAGCATGATACTGGATATAGACATGTTCTTCTAATCAGACTTTTTAGGCTCAGGAGAGAGGACTGCCCTTCAGCTAGCTTGGGGGGATCAGTTAGGACGTTCTTAGTTGAGCTAGATATCTTGGATCTAACTTTGTACACAACTGCCACTGATATTGTAAAGCAGTAGAGAATAGTCAATGAGGAGAATACAGCATAGTACACAAGCTTAAATGTATCATTCAGCAAGGACCCTTTCTTGAATGAGCACATTCTATCTGCATTTCTACCAAATATACCAAAAACTTTTTTATTAATTTTTTTAAAAAAATCAATACCTAATAGAGGAACATCAAGCAGGAGTGGCAAAACCAGTGATACAGCCCAGTAAAGTCTTTCCCATTTCCAACTGGGCCTTTTACTGCAAAGGATAGTAAGGTTTAAATTCAGTGCAATTGAGATATTTAGACACATGTACATATGATAGATCAGGACTCCAAAAAACGCATTTACAGAGCATATTAAATCTCCTGTATCAATTAGTATATAGTCCAATGAATGCTTAAAGAAGTCAATGAAGGCAATCCCAAGCTGCAGGCGTAGTGAGACTCTATTGACAGCAGATTGATTATGCCTTTCTAAATATTAGTATTTACAGGCCTAAGCTCTTACTTATCAAGAAAAATAGTGCTATGACTGATAGGGCACAGATTGCTGAGACCACATCTAAGCTTACAGCTATACAATCAAGAGTATTCATGATTTAAGTTGGGGTAGACTTTGCTTTAAATACTTAAACTTGGTAACCATGTAGGCTATATATTTACTTAAGTGTTGCAGCTCCACAAATTCTTTGAAGATCCTAAGTCATGTCTACTTTGGAGCTGCTTTAACTGAAGTTTCAATTATATTGTGGTACAACCATAGCGGATAAAAAGTGGTGATATTTTTACTTACCCTGGTCAAACAATTTATATAAAATTTGGTCTATTTCAAATGCTACTTTGGCTAAAAATTAAGTTATAAATATTTAAACCTTTAAATTATTGGTATTATTCATTTTTATAATGAGCTTTGAAGTAAAGATGATCATCATTTAAGTTTGTACGTTGCTAAAAATGCTTGATAAATATATGCAAACCTATGCAGAGTATGGGATTGATTTTAATAACTAAGAGTAGTACAGCAGCTTACCTATTTGTATTGAAAAATTAAAATACATTATTGTTTAAATGGAAATAAGAAGTGTGCTACATGTTATCAATTGAGTGGCTTAGCTTTGATTGGATGTTCAGGCAGGATAGATCACCAGTTTTGCTCTGATTTAGATCTGATTTAGATCTGATTTTGGGTGAAGATCAAAATTGATGATAGCTGGTGAGCATATAACCGTCCTTGAGTCAGATTATACCCCCTAATTCCTTTCCCAATGTGTTGATTCTACCCATAGTATTTTCAATATAATTAACATATTAATTTAAATAAATCAGTTTCCCTTGTTTTTAACTCACAAGTTGTATTCCACTAATTTGACTATTGATGTTTGAAAATTTAGCCAGCAACCGGAGATCATTTTGCTGCTGGATAAAATTTAAAACTGGAGCGTTGATCCTGGTTAATGGGTAAATTGATCATATTTCACTGTTTCTGAATCTACAGCTTTCAAAGGCTATGTATCTAAGGTGTCCTTATCAACATTGTAAGTCAGTTCCTCCCCTAAATCCACCTCTACTCCCGCAATTCACCGAGCTAATCATATCGCATCAAAACAAAATATTTGGATGAGTGAGTTGGATACATGCACATCCGAAATCTGCACAAGTGGAGTTGATCACAATCTGGTGAACTTACATCTTGTGCTTATAGCCACTTATCAATTAAATTTGATCCGTTCTTGTGAATTAAGAGTACAGGCTAAGACCAGCTTATGGCTTCAAAGTCGTGTGGTCTACAGGATTCTAGATTTAAATTAGATACTGGTCATGCAAATTAAGATGCATTGTCGTGGTGACTTGTAAATTGATAACCACTTCATTTATCATATAATTAAGTGTTGGGGTAAAATATTTATTAAAAAACTCTACAAGGTTCAATTAATGCTATTGATTTCACTTAAATATATCCAAATAAAGTAAAGTATAACATATAGAAAAGTTCAACTTAATGATTCTTCTCTTAATTTACACACATATTTTTCATCTTATTTTTATCAATCTAATAAAGTACTGGCTTCTGCAGGCAACTTTTCTATCAAAAATAAGCAGATCAACTGTTTTTCAAATGCTTATTAAAATACTTTCAAATGAAAAATTAGGCCTACATTTTACTGTCAATTGTATAATTTTGGAAAGTTTATAATACACTAAAAGGGTACTATTCAGAATAGATTGAAATTTTTATTGAAATAAGAAAATATCTTTATAAAGCTGATAATATGTCATAGTTTTCATGTAGGTCATGTGGCTTTGGAAGAAATATCCATCAGAAAAATTAAAGGATTGTATTTAGCAGTGTATTTGCATTATACCATTTTTTAAAGTTAAATTATTTGCATTATGCCATGAGATCACCTTTTATTTGACAAGTTGTCGTTTTTAAAAAAATAATTCTCCAAGAGAAAGCAATTAAATATGTTAATACATATCTTTGTAAGGTGATTGTATCAGAGCCTTGGTTAATTCTTTAAGTTTTGTTTGTTATTCATGTTTGGTATTTTTTGTCCTTAGATAAAGGTTGTCTTAATTTTTTGTATCCTCTTTGTTTTGCATGGACATAGAGGATGATAGTGCACCAGCTTAATATTTCTCTGATCCTTTATTTCTTTGGTAATGTATGGGTTTTACTTTCAGGGTGATTCCTGGTCCTCTTAATCCAGCTTGTAACTTGTGAAAGTTGTGGTTGTCTATTCAAACTTCATATTCTATTTAAACCCTTTTGACTTGGAGTAGGATCTATTTGTGTTTAGTGTTTTTTCTTAAGTGTTTTATTTTCTTGGGTATATTGTACCTCTTAGTTATCTTTATTGGGGTTTTATGAGAAAAAGAAGTGGCCCTTTTTGGTCACTGATAATTATGAGTTTGTTTTCATGAACCAATACATATAAAGTTTGATGGCATTATGGTGTGTCTTTATACATCATACCATCAGGCTGTTGAGAGCATACCTGTTAGAGCCTAGAATTGGCCAGGCAGCCTTTTTAATCTGAGTGTTAATTTCAAAAATTTATCATGTTTCATTTAATTAATTGCTAAACAAATCAAGAATTGTGAGATCAAACGGCAACAGCGCCCATGTCAATGTTGACAGTGCCCATGGTAACACTTTTAATTTCAATACTAGTAAAGCCTGAATTCCAGTTTTTCTCTGATCAGCTCCTGGATGGCATCACTTTTAATGGATTTTACACTTTACCCTGAACATTTTTACCATAAAAAATAATCTATACTACTATAGTATACTAAAGTGGCCCAGTGAGCTCAAAATACAATTGAAACATACTTTAGAAAGTTAGAATAAGGAGAAATAAGCAATTGTTTATCAGTTTAATATATAAAAAGCACCCTTTACTATGAAAATATTTTATTTTCATAAAATAAAAAATCTAATGAAACAAGAATAGAGAAAGCCAGCATAATATAAACAGTAAAAAGCAATTTAAATAGATTTTCTATTTATCATACTTCATATAAGCACAACTGAAAATATCTCATGTTTTACAGATAAATTAATAAGGCATAAGATATCTATATACTTGCACCTTAAACCATACCTGAAACTTGTCAGTCATATCTAAAGAATCAGTACTAGCTAAAGAATAAAAACAAAAATATACAAGCAAAGCAAAGTCCATTAGACCAATTAAAGCCACTGCTAAGGGCAGCAGCCACATCTTCAAAGTATTTCTTGATTTGTGCTATCTTATATCTTCTTTTTGACAACCTTATAGATGGATTTTTTGACAGTGGTGCTTCTTTGACTTTTTTTGGGAGCAGCCAGTTAGCAATGTCCCAGAACTTGAAGATGTTTTCCCATGCTTTTTCTGGAGCTTCAAAAGGGCTTGTTGAATTTGAAGTTGGCCCAACCTTGGCCTTGAGGTGCTTGTGGCATACCTCAAGGCTTGAAATGGTCTTTATTTCATTGTTGAGGCAAGCATGATGATAGTTCCAAGGGGCAGTTGCCCCACTTTTCCCTCTCCTGGAAGTCACTGCCTTGCCAACCCACTGCTTTTCAAAGTATGCAAGGTAACCTCTGAAGATAACCAAATGTTTTTTTTACATAAGTGCTCTCTTAAATAGCCTCAAAGCCAAGTCTGATGTGCCTATGCTTTACCAAGGCCAGGCCAGCAAGCCAAGTCACAACAAAGCTGCACTTTTCACGTCTGTGAAGCTCACATGATATGTAAAATATAAGGACAGTTTTTAAGTAACTTCTGTAAGGTATAAGTCTTTTAAATGTTAAATTATGTTAGCCTTCTATGCAAGAGACAACATAGCACACTTTGGTTATGCCTGAAAAATTAACTCTGTTTTAGAAAAGAAGAAAAATTGCCCTGTTAATTGTTAATATCACAAGCAACAAAAGAGCAGAGTCAGTAAACAAGTCTGGAAGTTAACCTTGAGTATTCCGTATTAGAACTAAGGTGTAAGTGCAAACAACATTCAAGAGTTTAGATAATAGTGTTTCTATTGACAAGAATATAGTTGATAAACATAGTATAAGCAAAAATGGCATACATTACTTAGGTTGTTTCATTATCACTAAGCTGTAAACCCATGTGTTAGTGATCAAGATTATCATTAATGAGGTAATATCTATTTGTTAATCACTTTTGTAAACTGTACCAGTTGAACATCCACAGTAGACAGCCAAAAGCTTGAGTGATTATGTCCATTTTTAGACCTCCAAATATTCTAACTGATTATTGGTTAATTTCCCCCAAAAAAGGTTATCACAACTTTTATTGTTGAGGTACTTTTCAAGAAGCTTCTTCTTGCTTTTAGGGTTTTTGAAAAGAGCCTGGCTAAAATAAAAGAAGCAGCCCTGAACATTTTTGTTCAAGGTAACCTCAAGGGCTCAAAGATGAGAAAGCTCAAAGTTCATTATGATAACCTTTGACAAAAGCATGTGCACAAGTGCAAGCTAATCAGCAGCAAGGGCAGCCTCATTTTTTTCTGTAGAGGAACAACTTTCTTGGGTGGTGTAAGAAGGAAGGGGAAACTTTTTAACAGAAAAAGAGCTCAAATTATCTTTGAAAGCTTTAAAGGCTCTGATGTAGACCTCTGTCTTAGCACCAGACAGAAAAAAGAAACCCAGATAAGTAACCTGGGAACAGAACTGTCCATGCAGTACTCAAAGCTTCTCAAAGATAATGAGGTATGTTGCAAACGTGCTGTCACACAGCCAATCAATAGAAGAGTTGATCTGCACCAGGTTTTGCCTTGCAGTGCAGGCTATAATTATACCCTCCGCTTTTTACCTATTGTCATGAAGCAAAGACATATTTTATGTTGGTCTTCTTAAGGGCATCTGTGAGAATCAGGTTCTTAAAGGTAATGATGTTATTGGAAAGAGTTTTGAGGCTTGACACTTATCACTTACAAAATTAACCAACTGTTTGTGGGTTGGTACCCTGTTCAAGTTGATAAAAAACAGGGGCTTGCATTCAAGCACAGCAAGCTGAGTAAGAGAAATCCTTTGAGGTTGGCATTATCTGAACCGTATATCACTTAATAAGGCAGAAGATTAAAGTGTTTGACATGGTGCAGATATTTTCATTATTAATGTTTTGTGCTTTATCCTGGTGCTCCGTGTTTAACCTTGCTGGGCAAAAGGGGTTCTCACATGTATAATTCTGGTTCTTAAAGCCCCAGTTGGTGTTATTGCAGTTGAATTTAAACCCGTTGGCCATCATAAAATACCCATTCTTCACACCCATGATGGAAAAGTATTTGGTCAACAAAAAACCTTAAAGTTTCTGTCAGATTTCAGATATTATGGTCTACTAAAGAGCCCCAGGGACCAGAAAAAGCATGGCAGAATTGGCAACAGTGCTCATGTTGACACTTTGTTGACATGGTCACTGTCAACTCAAAACTCTAAATCTCCTATGTTTTTTGCTAGTTGCGCTAGCTTAATTCTTTTTTTAAAGCGTCCAGGGGTGCAAAACCAGAAAACACAACAAAATTGTGATCATCTTAACACAATTTAATATTAAGCTTAATTTAAAGCTTGATTTAACCAGACTTTTTTCTTTACATTTACTAATAAAAATTAGTTTATTTTTTATTTGTTTTCACAACATAAAAGTGTCAATGTCGACACTTTTTAAGCCAAACTTATTTTTAATACTAAAACCAAAACATCTACAGTAAAAAAATAAAAAGCACATTTAAAAATATTCTTCTATTAAATTAATATATATAAAAAGACATTATACATATAGTTGATTGTTGAAATTGATAAGGTGCGCCTTTTGGGGAAGCTTCAAATATGAAATTAAGAAAGAAGAGAAGTATATTTTATTGGATAATACTTTAGACTTATATAGACTTGACTGTGGCAGGAATTTAGTTGGATCAAACCTAGGGGTTGGTCATGTACAAGGTGGTTTCAAGCCACTGGATACTTGAACAGTCAGGTGATATTGCTTGGTTACCATTCTCGGTATGTCAAACGGTATATTGGAAGGAGACTAAATCAGGTGATGACTGGATGTTAAGTAGGTTGGCGGTAGCCAGAATGCTTGTACATCCAGACCCTTGACACCCCCCTTAAGGGGTTACTCTGGTGCATCAGGAGGGGCCTTTGTTTTCATGGCTGCTGCCTGATGCTCCTGGAGCTGTTTGCTAGTTGAAACCAGTCTGGTCAAGTGCTCTCCTTTACTGAGGTGAAGACGGGCTCTGTGGTATTTCTTGATAATTGGGGTTTTGGCACCTTGGAATTTCACTAGGTAGGTGTTGTGATCTAGTCTGTATTTGATGACTCTTCCTGGTCCCCTGTGTACTGAGTCTAGTTTTTTTCTGTTGTCAGCTAGAATTCAGACAGGGGAGTTGATAGGAAGTGGTTTCTCTGTGGAGGTTACCTTTTGTGTCTTGAGTCTCTTTATTTCTGCTATTTTAGTTTTGAGGCAGATGTGTTATAGGTTTGGTGCTTGCTCTACTGTGGGAGGTTTCTCTGGGAGGATCTTTATGTAGGGCTGTTTGTTGCGGGTGATTATTTCTGGTTTGTACTGGTAGGTTAGCTCAAACAATGAATAGCCTGTCCCTTGGTTGGTGCGGACTCAGGATACTAGTAATGCATGTTTCACGTATAGTGGCCATGTGTCTTTGGCTTTGTCATCCATTATTTTCTCTAGGGTCCTGATAAGGCTGCCGTTGAGGCGTTCTACTCAGCTGTTGGCCTGTGGTCTGTATGGAGAGATTGTGGAGTGTTTAATGTTTTTGGATTTTAAGTTGTTATTCACTACATGACCTGATAACTCGGTTGCTCCATCAGTTATGATGTAGTCTGGAGTGCCGTAGTTGGCTATGATTGCTTTGTTAATAAAACAGTTGATGATTTCTGCTTTATGGTCCTTTTTTGCCCAGCAGATGGGCCAGCGTGTGGCAAAGTTGATGGCTAAAATTAAGAAACATTGGTTTGTTTTTGTTTCTGGAAAGGGGCCCACTATGTCCAGTCCCCAAACCTTGAATGATTCAGGGTCTGGTACTGGGTTGATTGTTGGCTGGGGAGCCTTTGTACTGGTGTATTTCTTGCACACTGTGCACTTTTTCAGAACATCAATTATATCTTGTTTGAGATTGGGCCACCATACTATCTCTTTTAGCATGATGTATAGGTTGTTAGCCTTTGTATGTCCTAGTAGGTGATGATGTCTTAATATGGTGTCAACCCTTTGTGCAAGTGGGATGTATGGGAAATGTTTGTCATTAATAATTTGGTATATCATACCATTTGATACATGGAAATAATTT